>APFE030382699.1:68478-79068 GCA_000404065.3 Pinus taeda | reverse complement strand
ATCCAGAGCAGCTAAAGTTGTCATTGTTTTGGTCTTTTCTGGTGGTTTTACTGTGTTCCAAGCTTGGTGTGAGTTCTGAGGAATGGTCTACTACTCTCTGTTTGCAGTGAGCAGTTTTGGTAGTTCAAGGGGGCTGTCACAGGCTTATTTAATCTGTGGGGCACTCTGTTTTGAGGAAGCAGAGTGTTTTGTAGCTGGCTAGCTGGTCACTTGCAGAGAATTTGCTTATCAGAGGTGAGGGAAATTGACAATTTAGTTCTTCTAGCTTGTGGCTTGGCCTTTTAGCTGCTCTTTTGTGAAAACTAGGAAGATTTTTACCGCGGGTGACGGGCTTCCCTGGAATTTCTTTTGTGCATGGGTTATAGGGGTTTCTTTGGTAGTTTTCTGAGGTGAATTTCAACAATGTGGGTTCTTAAATTAAGTTTTATTGAGCAGGAAATAGGATTTGTATGGAGAACAGTGGACAAGAGGGTGCCCGCGGCAAAATACCTGGTTTAATGGCGTACGGGCGTTTGCAGCGGTCGAACTGGTTGAATTGTATGCGGTTGAGTCGACAATGGGGGCAGTAGTAATTCTAGCGGATCACTTTTGCTTTTCGATCGTTGGAAATTGAATTTCGCCTTCAGCGGAGCTCCGGGTTGTTTTGTAGAAAATGATAAAAAATAACGGTTTTTACGCCTTTTTATGCATTTCGGGTGAATTGGCGCCTTTTTGTGATGACGTCATGCTGATGTCATCATGGGGCCAGGTACGGAGGTGGTGACGTGGTAGGTGACGTGGGCGCCTAGGTGGCATTGACACAGTGGCAGGGTGGACAGGGCAATGCGCGGGGCAGGGGTTACGTGGAGGCATGGCAACGGAAAAGTAGTGTGACGTCACGCTGGCGGGGGCATGAAGTCAGCGTGGTGGGTAGGGTGGTAAGTGGTCTCCCCGGCAGGCCCTTAGGCGGTAAGCGGTTTGGGGGGGGGGGGGGGCAGCGAACAACTCCCGCGCCTGACGCGTGGAGGGGGTACGGCGGCAATACCGCCCATCCCCCGGACGCAAAAGTCCGGGCAGCTTTGTGAGCGGATCGACCGCCCATCGTAGGATGGCGGGGCGGGAGATCTTATGGCTGGCGGCGATTGGGATATGCCGGCGCATTAAACAACAGGGGACCCGCCCGTTCATTATAATAATCGTTTAATAAATGGGCGCGGGGGGGTTTATAACCATAGGTTTTGGGTTTTTCGGGTTTATTTAATCGTGCATTTATCAAAAGTTTATTATTTCAAACTTTATAACAAAGGGCATAGGGCGGAGAAAGGGGAAAAGGGTTATTAAGGGCGGGGAAGGTGATTTTGCCTTTTTAACCATAGTTTTTCTTGAATCCATAGTTGTTTAGGAGGGCTTAGGGATAATGCTAACCCTTGAGGGGTTAATATTTCCCAAGGAAGGGATTTAGCTGCGGCACTGGGGGGAGGGGGAAAATAGGGAGCTATAACATAGGTTAGTGATTAATATGGTTTGTGAGGTGAGTGAGGGGGTGAAACCAAGTAAAATGGAACTTGACTTAGGGTATTGAGGATAGATGAGAATGATGCAAAAGGATGTTTTTACACAAGAAATGTGGCTTCTTTTCATGCTTGAACTCCATGGTTTGACCAAGTGGTTTGTGATGTAAAGGAGTGGAACTGGAGACCTGAGCAGATCTCAAGGCCCCTAGGGATGTTAGTAAGGAATGACTTCCGGGGAAACTGGGGAAGTTAGTCATGCTTCCAGTGCTTGTCCTCCATTCTTTTTCTTTGATGCCCACACCCTGAGTGGCATAAGTTTTTTGCACTTAATAGGCCAATTGGTGATGGCCCTCCATTTCTGCAACCTCATCTACTTACCCCCCTACTTGCCTAGCATTTTTTGTTTCTTCTTGGAGGGTGCACTTAGACTTGCAGACCCTTTATGTGCCTTTTATTTTCCATTGGCTTTTTCCTTTGATGTCCTATCTAGTACTAGCCTTATTTCTTCCAAGGCCCCAGATTAAGCAGTTGGGAACCTTAGTTTCTCTGCCTAACTACTGATCTGCCAAGATTAAACAGTTTGGACAGATTTCTTTCTCTATTCTACAACCAAAATTGAAACATGGCATGATCCAGATTAGGCTGTTGGACCATCCATCAAAATTTTAATAGACATGAAGGCATGTACACACCTTGCCTTCCTTGGAAATATGGGATCTTTGAATCAGCAAAGTAGAGCATATTTGGCATTTTGAACTTGCCAATCATGAAATATGAAACCTATTGGTATAGGTATCCAACAAATAGTTAGTTGATGCATTAATGCACTCAACTAGTGCTACTCCAGTTAACTAAATATTCCCTCATCATAAACTCATGCATGTCTATTCTGAGAAATACCCAGTTGAGATTAATGTTCAAGGACAATGTACTATCAATTGCATGTGTTTTCTCATGGAGAAAACTCATGCATGCAGTCAAGGATTCATCATTGAGGATTGCGCAGTTTTGGAGGTTGATCATCCACTTGGTAATAGGATTATCATCCACAAGGAACATCACAAGGAAATAGGAGCTTGGAGGGCAAAGAGAAAGGCTGGACAAAAGTCAAGATTGCCTATGAGCATCTGTGATGACTATACTAATAGCTAGCTAGCTGTGAGAGCTAAGGCTTTGTATAATTCCTATGTATTTCCACCATGTATGATAATGCAATAGTATGGGGTTTTTAGCTGAGGCTTTCCCCAAAGAATTTTCATGTGTATTGTGCCATTGATTCTTCTTCTTCTAATTATATTGTTTAGTTCGATCTTTAAGCTTCCGCAAATTGATAGTAGAAGTAGGTTATAATATTCTGCTTTGATTTATATTGCATTATCGGGTTAACCTACCATCATATTTTCTACACCAACTCTTCTTCTATAACTTTCAACCTAATTTCCAAAATCACATTCTTGATTAGCTTGATTGCATCAATAGCCTCCTGAACCTCCCTCGTTGCATGATTAAATTCCCACTTCATTCATTGCATCTCCATCTTAACCTATCCGCCTTTTCACCATGCTCACACCTTGAGTTCACTAATTGATCCATTGACTTCTTGACATTAGCAACATGATCCTTAATCTTGGGATTTTTCAGGTCCCTCTATTTATCACTACCTCCTTTCTACATATTGGCCATTGGTGTTCACAAAATTTGCACATTATAAATCCATACCTAGCTGATTGCTTTCCTTGTGGTCATCTCCAATGT
Organism: Pinus taeda; assembly: GCA_000404065.3. NCBI lineage: Eukaryota > Viridiplantae > Streptophyta > Pinopsida > Pinales > Pinaceae > Pinus > Pinus taeda. The sequence goes on along the minus strand of APFE030382699.1, from coordinate 75,820 downwards.
TTCCTAGAACATCCCACTTTGGTTGTAACAATGTGTCATTATTTGCAAAAATCCGATCTTGCTTTGGTACCACCTATCATTGCCCTAGGATAAACCACATAGATTATGGCACAATGTGGACTTCTAGAAATGTTATACCAACATTTTTCTTCTAACAATTCACCCACTTGAGTTGTACTAAAACCTAAACAGTTTCAATTGGAAGACATGAAGCACTTTATGTATCTTTAATGAAGCTAGCTGAAACATTAATATTTTGGAAAAATTTAGATATCATTTCCATGCAAAATTATCATTTTCCCTCTAGGTGAATGTACAACACACATTTAAAATCTTGCATTTTAAATATATATTATATAACAAAATTAAATTGTTGTATGACATTAAAAAAAAAAAGAAACCAAGACAAAACAAAAACAAAAACAAACAAACAAAGAAATCATATATATATATATGTGTGTGTGTGTGTGTGTGTGTGTGTGTGTTGAACATAGAGAGAGAGAGAGTGAGTGAGTGAGTGACATGGGGGAGAGACGAAGGGAGGTGAGAGAGAAAGGAAGAGAGAGAGAGGACTTGAGAGGGAGGTAATAATAAATACATATAGAGAGAGAAAGGTGGAGAGAGAGAGACAGAGGGAGTGGCAAGGGAGATGTAGATAGAGAGAGAGAGAGAGTGACAAGGGATATGGAGAGAGAGGGAGAGAGGAGAGCAGGAGGGAAGAGAGATAGAAGGGGAGACAGAGGGAGAGGGAGAGGGAGAGGGAGGGAGATATAGATAGATATGGAGAAACAATGTGTATGTTTTGGGGGTGATATAGAGAGATGAAGAAGGAGATTCAAATGAAGATACAGATATAGATGGAAGGGGGAGAGAAGGAAGAAGAGAGAGATAGAGGGAGGGAGGGAGAAATAGATAGATATGAAGAGAGACAGTGTGTGTTTCTAGGGGGGGTGAAATAATCCACAAAATGATGTGGCACATGATGACTCATGACATGACATGACATGACACTAATGCAATGGACTGCATGATGACATGGCAATGTCAATCCATCCTTTTTTGTTGCTTCCTTTATTTCTTGTAGAAATATAGAATGATATATTTTAATTCTCCTCCTCATGAATTGAAGATAAGGAGTCTTTAATGTGGTCTTTATCTTCTGCCTTCTGTTGTAATCTTGTGTTCCTTCATCTTATTTCTTGATGATCATCTGGTTTCGTCATCCCCATAGATGTCTTCTATCATGGTCTCCTTCTTGCTTTTCCTCCATCATCATCTTGTCATGATAATAGAGTACCTGAACCTGAAAATCATTCATGACAAAATGATATCAATTCAAAAACACCTAACCTAACATGTTTCAAGAAATCATTTGTTAGGGCTAGAACTAGTGAGTGGTTGAGTAATTGACTCAGGGATTGTACAGTTCCAAAGGCCAAGGCCCGGAACTGAGGCTTGAGACTACACATTGCATATTTCAGGATGGCCAGGGTCAAGGAATTGCCCAGTTGAGGGGATCAAGAGCTCAAGGATGGAAATTCAGTGTGAGGTTTCCCAATGCACAATACTGGAGCGAGAATAGTCTCATGGATTGCATAGTTGCATAGGTCAAGGTGTCAAGCTGGAAGCTTGAGGCTTGACACTGTGTAGTGTGCAGTTGTGGTTGAATGGGAGGCAAAAATTGCGAAGTTGTGGACTGCAAGAGTTCAAGTTGAGGGATTGATCACTGAGAATTCTCACAATGCAGTTATGGGGAATATGAGGCCAATGATTACATAGTTTCAAAGTTTAGGATCTCAAGGCTAACACTTGAGGATTGAGACTTTGCAATGAGTAGTGGAGGACCGACTGGAGAGGAAAATTGTGCAGTTCTAGAGCACTGAGATTGCACAGTGCACAGTTCTAGCAGGAAGAGACTATGAATTGCGCAGTGTGAAGAGGGAAGGTTGTTGCTTCAGGACTGAGATTGTGCAATGCACAATTCAAGAGGGTTCGATGAGGTTGAGTGGTCCAGTCAGGGAGTTTTCCCAGTTTTTACTAAGTGTGGAATCAATGAAATGAATTTGAACAAGAACAAGACTTGATCATGATCACACACTTAGATCACTTGACAACACAACCCCTGACACTCTAAACACATGAACAACATACTTTCCTCAATGCGACAACTCACTCCAATTGCTACACTAAAGATACACTTTGCGACAACAATGACGACACTTGTGAAACAATGCTTGAAACTTTGGGAAAGAGTGCGATACATGTTTACATGATAAGAAAAAATAATTAACACAAATGTCATCCCTTGAAACAAACCAAGACTACTTTTATACGTTGTGCGACAACTTCCATGCTAAAAGACAACATTTGCTATATGAAAATAAAAGTGAAAACGACACTTGCGATATGTGAACAATAGTGAAAGAGACACATGCCAGAGTGAAGATAACATGAAAACAACACTAATTAAAGTGAAATAAAGCAAACGTGACTGTAAAAAACATGAAAATGACACTCACGAAAGGGAAGGTGCGCAAAAGATATAGTTTGAAAAACTCACCGAAAAGCAGAAAAAAAACGCAACCAAAAGTGAGACACTCTAAATGGTTGTGCATACCAATTGTAGAAATGGGTTGAATATTGCACAAGCACTGTCTTGATGAACTGTGTTGGGCTTGTTCAAGCTTCCGTGAAGGAATGCACTCATGAATTTATTACGGACTAAGCATGTGTGAGAAGGTGACTACGACACTTACAATCTAAGAAGGGAGATCAAAAGACTTAACAAAATATTAGCCAACCAAGAAGTGACTACGGAACAACTGATCAAAAGATCCATAGTAGGCTCCAAAATTCAAGTATAGGAAATTATTTGGAGGGTGTTTGTCGCAGTGGCAAAACTTGGTGACACACTGGTAGAACTCCAACTTCTCTGCCTTAGTAAATTCTTTATGCAGGGTATAATTCTCAAGGGAGTATTTATTAATCATTCAAATTACTTTGGTTTCCCTACTTTCCCCACGTATAAACATAGTCCCCTTCATCCTCTCTTGGTTGAACAAAATAAAAAATCCAACCATATCACAATCTTTTGAATAAGGAGTAGGGCAATGCTATTAGGAAGCTTTAGATTTTTAGAATATAGTTTTTCATCTCTAGTGTTGCTTCGCTACTAGCAGGCCTGGATAGTACCTCGACAAAGTCACTTCAGGAACACAAACATTTCTCCACTACCGACAAGCCTTGACAGTACCCTGACAGAGTTGCTTACTTCACCTCCCTATGAAGGAAGCATTTATCTTCTCCACCCTTTATTTATTTAATTTATAAATGATCTGAATTTAAATAGGAATGTAACAAATTATAGATATAACCACAAATACAAAGATGCAATAGAAATAACGCTTCATTTCATTACTATCAAATACCAAATTATGCCTACAAACAGAATGGAAATAAGGCTAGCTCAGGCGATGATAGCTTATGTCTGTTAGGGTCCAACCCTAACCCCCTTATTTATGTAATAGGATCGAGTCATAGTTATAGTTAAGTAAGGAGTTAATAAAGCCCATATTAATAATTGTAAGTGGTTAACCTGCATTTAATGTAGGGACCACAGTTAGTTGCAAATGAGCCATGGTATTAGATAGATGGTGTTATCACTTCAGGAAAAATTTTAAATTCTGGGCATCAATTTTTTAAAATTTGTCAAAAGTTGGGATGTTTATTGCTTTGTTTTTAGACCGAGAAGGTAGATATAGTTTTGTTCAAATCACTGGTCCAATTGCTCCTGAACGACGTAACTCAAAGTGGGCCACGTGAGCAATTATTTACGCTGCCTCTACTTAAAAAAGTGCCAAATCTCAGAAATATCTTATCAGGATGGATGAGATGATGTGTCGGATAAGATCAACAAATTCACTGGCTTATTAGAGAGATTTGGCATTTGAACAGAGACCACATGTTGATGTTTTCTGGGCCAATTTCTAGAAGCGCGGCAGGTGTTGCATTTTTTCAAAATAATAAGCATAGTGTGGCAAATGCTGGTGATTCCCGATTTGTATCCTCTCAAGAAAGGGTCAGGCATAGAACATTAGGAGTCAGATCATCAACAGAATTGACAACATCCCCACCACAAGCTAAAACCAATCTCTCCATATTGCGCCTATTTTCCCTCTTCAAAGCTACAATCTGCAAAACAAAGATACAACAAACCGGAAGCATATAGAGAATAGAAAAATAATACTGATTGTTTGTCCTACATTTGTTCTTCGTAAATGGGAAAATGAGTTTCATGAATGGGGAACATTTAATGTTGCTATTTATCATGGTGCAAACAGAGAACATGTTCTAGGGGAATTAAAACTAAGAAGTGGTATAGGCTTACAGGAACAATAATGCAAAACAAAATCATGGATTTATTCATTGTTTTTTTATTTGGTTTATCCTGGATGCTTGGGGACCCGTGAATATTTTCGAGAGTTCTATGATGAGCCTCTCAAGAAGGGAGAGTCCAAGGTGAAGGGTGAGTTGATGTTGTCTGTCTGGATGGGCACACAGGCAGACGAGGCATTTCCAGAAGCATGGCATTCGGATGAAGCTGCAGTGCATAGCGATGGCTTGACAAACATTCGATCCAAGGTTTATTTATCTCCCAAGCTATGGTATGTCAGGGTGAATGTGATTGAAGCACAGGACTTGCAGCTGAGTGACAAGGGGAGGTACCCTGAGCTCTGTGTTAAGGTTCAACTGGGAAGCCAGATTTTGAAGACGAGGATTGCTCAGAATAGGTCCACCAATCCCCTTTGGAATGAGGACTTGGTCTTTGTAGTTGCAGAGCCCTTTGAAGATCATCTGATCCTTATGGTGGAGGACAGGTTGGGTCCTAATAAAGACGAAGTCTTGGGCAAGACCAGCATTGCTTTAACGGCAGTCGAGAGGCGTCTTGATCACAGGATTGTTAACTCTAGGTGGTATAACCTTGAAAAGCATAATGCCTCAAAGGGGGAGAAGAAGAAGGAAATCAAGTTTGCAAGTAGGATTCATTTGAGAGTATGTCGCGACGGTGGGTATCATGTTCTTGATGAATCTACTCTATACAGTAGTGATTTAAGACCCACTGCTAAGCAGTTGTGGAAGCCTTATATTGGTGTTTTGGAGGTTGGTATATTGAGTGCCCAAAACTTGCTTCCCATGAAAACAAAAGACGGGCGAGGGGCTACTGACACCTACTGCGTTGCCAAATATGGTCAGAAGTGGGTCAGGACAAGGACAATTATTGACAGCTTCAACCCAAAGTGGAATGAGCAATATACTTGGGAAGTTTATGATCCTTGCACTGTTATAACAGTGGGAGTTTTTGATAATTGGCAAGTTCGAGGAGCATCTGATAAGAACTCGAGAGCCAAGGATGCAAGGATTGGGAAGGTGCGTACTCGTCTGTCTACTTTAGGGACTGATAGGGTTTACACTCATTCCTATCCTCTGCTGGTGCTACACAATTCATGAGTAAAAAGGATGGGGGATCTTCAACTAGCAGTTCGTTTCACATGTTCCTCTTTGGTTAACATGATGCAAATTTACATGCAACCTTTGCTGCCAAAGATGCACTATTTACATCCTCTTTCTATTTCTCATCTAGAAAACCTGAGGTACCAAGCAATGAATAATGTGGCAATACGGCTAAATCGGGCTGAGCCACCTCTTAGAAAGGAAGTGGTGGAGTATATGCTAGATTTGGATTCTCAAATGTGGAGCATGCGTCGCAGTAAAGCAAACTCTTTCCGCATAATGTCTGTACTATCTGGACCTATAGCTGCAGGCAAGTGGTTTGATGATATATACAATTGGAAGAACCCTGTTACTACTGTGTTAGTGCATATCTTGTTCTTCATTCTTGTCTGGTATCCAGAGTTAATACTACCAACAATATTCCTATATATGTCCCTAATTGGCATTTGACATTTTCGCTATCGCCCCCGGCATCCACCCCACATGGACACCCGCCTCTCTCATGCAGAGGTAGTTCATCTAGATGAACTTGATGAGGAATTCGATACATTCCCTACCTCTAGAAGCGCTGACATTGTGAGGATGCGGTATGATCGTTTGAGAAGTGTTGCAGGAAGGATTCAAACCGTGGTTGGAGATTTAGCTACGGAGGGAGAAAGGCTGCAAGCCCTTTTGAGTTGGAGAGATCCTCTTGCTATGACTATATTTATAACTTTTTGCTTACTTGTTGCTGTAATTCTGTATGTCACCCCCTTTCAAGTAGTGGCAATGATTGTTGGTGTGTACCTACTGAGGCATCCGAGATTTCTTAACAAGCTCCCATCAGTATCACTCAATTTTTTTTAGGAGGCTACCTGCACGAACTGATAGTATGCTATAATCAGTTCATTTTGATTATGATGCCTTGTATTCTTTCTCAACCTCAATCCTGTCACTATTTGAGAAGTGGTACTCATTGGAACAGCTTGGATAATCTTGCTAGCACAGATTTTCAGGTCTGAGATGGAAATGTATTTTGTAGGAGTTTTGGTAGATTCATTTCGTGACACTAGACAGGTATGATCATATTAAGATCTCGGGTCAAAAGCAAGTTGTTTCAAATAATTCAGCAGTTTCGTAGCGCGCTACGAAACTGCTGTAGGTGATGATTTTAATGCAGACAGGCAGTTTTGTATCATGAACAAGAATTTTGAAAGAGAGACACCTAAAGGGTACGCAAGACATCAGATGGAGCTACAATAGTCATTCAGATCAAGACAGGTGTACATTTAAAAAGGTGGAATATTTTAACCCAAATTTAAATTTCTGTTGTAAAGCCTCTTTATCACCGTTCAAAAGGTATTAAATGATTTGTATACAAGGAACTTTTGCCTGCACACATGTCCATCAATGCAACCTACAGCACATCAAAACCGTGGCAGTGTTCAATATCTTGGGTTATTAAAGGCTAGAAGACATGCTGTTATACATTCGAGTAATTTAAGGAAAACAGGAGTCGAGAAGTAAGGGACATCTCCTAATACTACTGGGTAGTTAAAGATTCAACGTTCAAGGTCAATATGGAGTATTAAACATGCAGCTCATCCAAATCAAAAGAGGACCAGGTGTCAAAGAACAAGGAGAAGCCACTATTGCATGGAAAATGGAGTTAGAGTCATAGTTAATTTAGAACTCTTTAAAATTCCATTCAGCACTTTATTGTATTTAATAATTAGTTAAATAGCTGATAGGTGTCATTAGAGATAGTTATCGAGTTATCAAATTCCCCTCATGCTGGAGGAGGAAGCTCGAATTAGTTAGAATAAGGATTCTATATATAGCTGAAACAACA
>APFE030382699.1:14820-65972 GCA_000404065.3 Pinus taeda | reverse complement strand
TGGTCTGCAGCCTTCCAGGGTCTGATTTTGAGATAACATTTTGGTGCATCTGCCGGGAGTCTGAAGATTACTCATTCCCGAAATTATGAAGCTGAACTTCTGAAGGTAGCAGGAGCTCATAAAAAATTTTGAGGTTGCAAATCTACCTTGGCGACTCCATTGTTGAAGAATTCAAAATTCATAGATTCATGGTGATTCCACTGGAGTTATGAAGGACTCAGATACTACCATTCTTATTTCAAGGTATGCATGCATAATTTTTTCAGGAATTCATGGTTTCCCAAATCATTTTCCCAAGGATGCATATTTTCTAAGGAATGGTCCAAAATTCAGCGGAGAAGATTTGAGTTTAACTTTGAAGCATATATCAGATTTCTGTGATTTTATTGAGCTTCTTAGAGTTAAACATGAGGATGTTTGCATTATGTTGTTCTATGATTCATTTCAAGGGAAATGTAAACGGTGGATTGAAAGTTTTCCTACCAAATCCATTAAGTCATTTGAAGACTTTTGGTTTATGTTTTTGGAGGAATGGATAGATAGATCAGAGGTGGTGGCAAACTCTCCTTCAATTCAAGGTTTCAAACAATGGAATGATCATCATACTAATGATGAAATAGATGAAAATTTTTCTTTGTTCTTGTCTTCTTATCTAAAAACATTTGACTGCAAGACAGAGGATAAGATGAAATTTTTGGATGAAGTTGCTGAGGACATTGAGAAAGACATTGAAGGTTTAAAGGGTCAAATACAGTCATATAGTCTTCATAATCATGATCATTATTTTCAGAAACTTTCTATGACAGAACACAAGGAGAGAGTGTTGCTTCCTTTCTCTTTTACAATTGAGGAAGAGTTCACTGTTGTTGAAGATCAGTTTATACAACCAGAAAGTTACAAGAATCATCAAGCTGATCATGTATTCTGGGATCCTATAGCTAAATACATGGAAGAGTTTTACTCTCCAGTGTTTCAATTTTCCTATGGAGATCAGAAGCAATTTTAGTGGCAGTGGTCATCACAATATCATAGTGGCTCTGAACTCCGATGCAGTGAAAAAACTCAAATATCAGATAAGACAAATGATTGGCTACATTGGAAATTTCACATTGATTGAGCTGAAAGAAGTTTGAATGGATAGGGTAGGTAGGTAGGAAATTGCAAATAAGCTCAAGGTTGACTGAGCATTTTTTAGTAGATGTAGATTTCTTACTCCTATAAGTGATCATCAAGCTTAAGCCCGAGGTGAAGGCCCAAGAAGCTTGAAGGGGATGCTTTTCAAGCAAATGTTCGTTTGTCATAAGAAGATAAGACACTGGAGCTACAGGTTCTTAGTGTACCACAAGGGCACACTATCCCAAGTGGAGCCACTGTTATCACTTTAGGAAAAATTTTAAATTCTGGGCATCAATTTTTTAAAATTTGTCAAAAGTTGGGATGTTTATTGCTTTGTTTTTAGACCAAGAAGGTAGATATAGTTTCTTCAAATCACTGGTCCAATTGCTCCTGAACGACGTAACTCAAAGTGGGCCATGTGAGCAATTATTTACGCTGCCTCTACTTAAACAAGTGCCAAATCTCAGAAATATCTTATCAGGATGGATGAGATGATGTGTCGGATAAGATCAACAAATTCACTGGCTTATTAGAGAGATTTGGCATTTGAACAGGGACCACATGTTGATGTTTTCTGGGCCAATTTCTAGAAGCACGACAGGTGTTGCATTTTTTCAAAATAATCAGCGTAGTGTGGCAAATGCTGGTGATTCCCGTTGTATCCTCTCAAGAAAGGGTCAGGCATAGAACATTAGGAGTCAGATCATCAACAGAATTGACAGCATCCCCACCACAAGCTAAAACCAATCTCTCCATATTGTGCCTATTTTCCCTCTTCAAAGCTACAATCTGCAAAACAAAGATACAACAAACCGAAAGCATATAGAGAATAGAAAAATAATATTGATTGTTTGTCCTACATTTGTTCTTCGTAATTGGGAAAATGAGTTTCATGAATGGGGAACATTCAATGTTGCTATTTATCATGGTGCAAACAGAGAACATGTTCTAGGGGAATTAAAACTAAGAAGTGGTATAGGCTTACAGGAACAATAATGCAAAACAAAATCATGGATTTATTCATTGTTTTTTTATTTGGTTTATCCTGGATGCTTGGGGACCCGTGAATATTTTCGAGAGTTCTATGATGAGCCTCTCAAGAAGGGAGAGTCCAAGGTGAAGGGTGAGTTGATGTTGTCTGTCTGGATGGGCACACAGGCAGACGAGGCATTTCCAGAAGCATGGCATTCGGATGAAGCTGCAGTGCATAGCGATGGCTTGACAAACATTCGATCCAAGGTTTATTTATCTCCCAAGCTATGGTATGTCAGGGTGAATGTGATTGAAGCACAGGACTTGCAGCTGAGTGACAAGGGGAGGTACCCTGAGCTCTGTGTTAAGGTTCAACTGGGAAGCCAGATTTTGAAGACGAGGATTGCTCAGAATAGGTCCACCAATCCCCTTTGGAATGAGGACTTGGTCTTTGTAGTTACAGAGCCCTTTGAAGATCATCTGATCCTTATGGTGGAGGACAGGTTGGGTCCTAATAAAGACGAAGTCTTGGGCAAGACCAGCATTGCTTTAACGGCAGTCGAGAGGCGTCTTGATCACAGGATTGTTAACTCTAGGTGGTATAACCTTGAAAAGCACAATGCCTCGGAGGGAGAGAAGAAGAAGGAAATCAAGTTTGCAAGTAGGATTCATTTGAGAGTATGTCTCGACAGTGGGTATCATGTTCTTGATGAATCTACTCTATACAGTAGTGATTTAAGACCCACTGCTAAGCAGTTGTGGAAGCCTTATATTGGTGTTTTGGAGGTTGGTATATTGAGTGCCCAAAACTTGCTTCCCATGAAAACAAAAGACGGGCGAGGGGCTACTGACACCTACTGCGTTGCCAAATATGGTCAGAAGTGGGTCAGGACAAGGACAATTATTGACAACTTCAACCCAAAGTGGAATGAGCAATATACTTGGGAAGTTTATGATCCTTGCACTGTTATAACAGTGGGAGTTTTTGATAATTGGCAAATTCGAGGAGCATCTAATAAGAACTCGGGAGCCAAGGATGCAAGGATTGGGAAGGTGCGTATTTGTCTGTCTACTTTAGGGACTGATAGGGTTTACACTCATTCCTATCCTCTGCTGGTGCTGCACAATTCAGGAGTGAAAAAGACGGGGGATCTTCAACTAGCAGTTCGTTTCACATGTTCCTCTTTGGTTAACATGATGCAAATTTACACGCAACCTTTGCTGCCAAAGATGCACTATTTACATCCTCTTTCTGTTTCTCAGCTAGAAAACTTGAGGTACCAAGCAATGAATATTGTGGCAATACGGCTAAATCAGGCTGAGCCACCTCTTAGAAAGGAAGTGGTGGAGTATATGCTAGATTTGGATTCTCAAATGTGGAGCATGCGTCGTAGTAAAGCAAACTCTTTCCGCATAATGTCTGTACTATCTGGACCTATAGCTGCAGGCAAGTGGTTTGATGATATATACAATTGGAAGAACCCTGTTACTACTGTGTTAGTGCATATCTTGTTCTTCATTCTTGTCTGGTATCCAGAGTTAATACTGCCAACAATATTCCTATATATGTCCCTAATTGGCATTTGACATTTTCGCTATCGCCCCCGGCATCCACCCCACATGGACACCCGCCTCTCTCATGCAGAGGCAGTTCATCCAGATGAACTTGATGAGGAATTCGATACATTCCCTACCTCTAGAAGCGCTGACATTGTGAGGATGCGGTATGATCGTTTGAGAAGTGTTGCAGGAAGGATTCAAACTGTGGTTGGAGATTTAGATACGCAGGGAGAAAGGCTGCAAGCCCTTTTGAGTTGGAGAGATCCTCGTGCTACGACTATATTTATAACTTTTTGCTTACTTGCTGCTGTAATTCTGTATGTCACACCCTTTCAAGCAGTGGCAATGATTGTTGGTGTGTACCTACTGAGGCATCCGAGATTTCGTAACAAGCTCCCATCAATATCACTCAATTTTTTTTAGGAGGCTACCTGCACGAACTGATAGTATGCTATAATCAGCTCATTTTGATTATGATGCCTCGTATTCTTTCTCAACCTCAATCCTGTCACTGTTTGAGAAGTGGTACTCATTGGAACAGCTTGGATAATCTTGCTAGCACAGATTTTCAAGTCTGAGATGGAAATGTATTTTGTAGGAGTTTTGGTAGATTCATTTCGTGACACTAGACAGGTATGATCATATTAAGATCTCGGGTCAAAAGCAAACTGTTTCAAATAATTCAGCAGTTTCGTAGCGCGCTACGAAACTGCCGTAGGTGATGATTTTAACGCAGACAGGTAGTTTTGTATCATGAACGGGAATTTTGAAAGAGAGAAACCTAAAGGGTATGCAAGACATCAGATGGAGCTACAATAGTCATTCAGATCAAGACAGGTGTACATTTAAAAAGGTGGAATATTTTAACCCAAATTTAAATTTCTGTTGTAAAGCCTCTTTATCACCGTTCAAAAGGTATTAAATGATTTTCATACAAGGAACTTTTGCCTGCACACATGTCCATCAATGCAACCTACAACACATCAAAAACGTGGCAGTGTTCCATATCGTGGGTTATTAAAGGATAGAAGACATGCTGTTATACATTCGAGCAATTTAAGGAAAACAGGAGCCGAGAAGCAAGGGACATCTCCTAATACTACTGAGCAGTTAAAGATTCAGCGTTCAAGGTCAATATGGAGTATTAAACATCCAGATCATCCAAATCAAAAGAGGACCAAGTGTCAAAGAACAAGGAGAAGCCACTATTGCATGGAAAATGGAGTTAGAGTCATAGTTAATTTAGAACTCTTTAAAACTCTAGTCAGCACTTTATTGTATTTAATAGTTAGTTAAATAGCTGATAGGTGTCATTAGAGATATTTATCGAGTTATCAAATTCCCCTCATGCTGGAGGAGGAAGCTCGAATTAGTTAGAATAAGGATTCTATATATAGCTGAAACAACAATGTAATGAGGGTTGGAAATTTTATAACAGAGGACTGTTTTGGCTTATGTAAAGACCCATTTTTAGTAATATAAGTTGTCTGCTTTTCTTCTCAGGATTCATGAAGGATTTCCATGTTCAGAATGTGTGATTTGTTCTTTCCTTAATGTCTTTTACAGTTGCATAGATGTGTAATCACTCAGAATTCATTGATTGTGCTCTGATTTCTTGTATGCATTTATGAACTGTGGTTTTATGTGAGTTGTGTTCTGAACATCTAAATGCTAAGTGCCCTGACTTCTATGTAAAGGCAGTATCATTGTTTATTGAAGTATGATTGACTCCATAGGCCCAATGGAAACTTATGTAATGTTTATCCAGCCTTCATATTTGTTAATGTTATTCTACAAGAGTTAGCCATCTTATTTTTAGTCAAAATCAATAACCCTTTTGAGAGAGCCCTCTCAGGCTAAGGAGGCTAAGCCTTAGTCAAAAGATTGGTTTGAAATAGTTACTTGAAGTCTTCCTGGTCTGGAGCCTTCCAAGGTCTGATTTTGAGATAACAGATGGTATTAATAAGAACCATGGTATTGCCCCATGGTATTTCATGTATGAATCCTATATAAAGGACAGAGACTCCCCTCGAGGAGAATTGTGTCTTATTTTGTAATTGAGCTCATCTCTATTGGACGCTACCCCCTCGAAGAGGCAAGTGAACATTTCTTTCTAAATAATAAAATACTTGCTGTTATTGCTCATTGTTCTATGTTCTGGGTATATTTCTTCGCATGTTTGGTATTATGGTATCGTCTTGTAGGTTAAGAGCATAAGAAGTGGTATCAGAGCGCTTTCCAGGGCCAGTGGGATCTCCAATTTTTAGCAAAAAAAAAATTTGGCTAGAGACGTGTTCCGACGTCTTTAAACCACGAGATCTGTCGTTGAGCGCATAAACCTGTGGATTTGGGGAGGCATACACGTAGGAAATACAAGAGGTGGTCACACTTGTTGGACTCCCTTGTAACCCCTATGGGTACCCCTTCGAGTAGTAGTGCATTATATAGAACCACACACAGACTGTCTTCCAAGTACCCTCTGGGTATATCGGAAGCCCCCTAGCTCCCTTGAAACCTCGCCATAGATAAACTGTCGGTCATCTTGCTACCACAGTACACCGAGAAAAGCACTTGGAGAGATTACTCGTGCGTACAACAGGGTAATCGGGTTGTACGACTAAGGGTACGGTTGATCCTCCTTAGTTAGTGCCTTGAAAAATTAGGTCAAGTACTACTGTCAGACCCTTATGTACATTGCGATCTGTAGCACCTAACACTCCTGAAGACCATAGTTCCCTTCTCTATCTCTGGATCATGCATAATTTGCCAGATCAGATCTCGCAGGTGTGGTTTTGTCGCAGCAGTAGCAATCAGTTCTGTCGTTGAGATCTATCAGCTCAGCCATTCAGATCTATCAGATCCATCAGATCTGCCATCCAGATCTAGCAGTTTGGGCTCTATAGCCATCGCAACAATCAGATCTGCCATTCAGATCTGAATAATTGTGTGGGTTCCTATACCTGGGCATGATTTTCGCAAGACTTTGGGCAGCATTGACATTTCTGGGATTCGACTACTGCAGTATTCCTAAGCAAGGAGTAAAACTTCATTCAGAGTTTAAAAAAAAAATTGAGATTCTTATTGGAGACTTAACCCATAAGAATCAAGTCGACGAGCTGAGCAAGGTGGTACCATTCAATTATTAATGCCAAAAAATTTCCGGTGGTCCCAAATTTCAAGTACATCGGAATGGTGCATGGTACAAAATAGAGCTCAAGCTATGGCCAATGAGAGGATTGACAACCATGAATCAGAATTGAAAGATGTAGTGTTGCAGCTGAAGACCTTAAATGAAACACTCCCAAAGGGCAAGGTGGAGGAACACGCAGAGGCATATATTGGCAATGAAAATATTGAGGGCGAGTCTAGCCAGTCTCTTCACCTCTTTGGCACCCACCAACAATCCCATCCGTGACCACCCAAGATGGACATGTATAAATTTGATGGCTCCCACCCAGCCCATGGATAGCACAAATGGAGCAACATTTCACATTGAATTACATTCTGGATGATGCGACTCAACCTAGTGTGGGTATCATGTACTTGGACAATGAAAGATGGCAATGGTGGCAATGGCATCAACGTTGCTATCGAAGGCCCTTGACTTGACAAACATTCAAAAAAGATCTTATGGATCGCTTTGACGAGGACTCTAATTTTTTGGGTTGTCTCACTAAGCTTCGACAGAAAGGAACAGTGAATGAATATATTACATCCTTTGAAGCCTTAGCTTTTCGCACTGGAGGTCTACACGATGAGTTCTACGTGGAATGTTTTGTCAGTGGTCTCAAAGAAGAAATACAAGCCCATATCCGATAGCACCACCCTAGCTCATGGATGCATGCTTGCAGGATAGCTCGTGAAGTAGAACATGCGTTAACGGCCCAGTCCAATCGCCCAAATTTCATTGCCAAGGGTCGCCCCACACAAGCTCAAAGCACTACCCAAACACTCAAGGTTCAAAAGGTGTCACCAGCAGAAATGGCAGAAAGAAGAAAGAAAGGATTGCGTTACTACTGTGATGAGAAATACTCCCCCAGGCATAAATGCAAGGAGCCCAAATTCTTTCAAATTGATGCTACTGATCACAGTTCCTCGGAGGAAGCCCCACCACTTGAGGAACCAGAGGAGGAAGAAGAGGACAACTAGCAGGACAATGTACCTGAAGAACCAGTTATCTTGCTGCATGCTTTGGCAAGGATTTCTTCTCCCCAAACTCTCAAAATAAGAGGTTTTATTAAGCATTGCCTAGTAGTAGTCTTGATTGATCGTGGAAGTACACATAATTTTATCCATCAAAGAGTCATGGAAGCAGTGCATTGTTTTGTCCGAGTAGTTTCTAATTTCTAGGTCCAAATTGTTGATGGGGGGACAATGAAATGTGAAGGCCGTTGTGAAAATGTCAAACTTCAAATGGGGGATTATTAGTTAAAGACCCACATGTTTTCCATACACATGGGAGGGTGCAACATTGTCCTAGGTGTTGAATGGCTTCGCACAGTTGGCCCAATCACAATGGATTTCCAGGAGTTATATATGAGCTTTAAGCAGAACAACCACACACATATCATCCGCGGACTCCAGGCAGGAGCTCCCTCTATCATCAGCTCACATCAGATGGAAAATTTGTTAAAAAAGGACCACCATGGAGTTATAGCCCAATTTAATGTCATCCAAGCCTTCCAACCCAATTCTCTTCATATTCATCCTAAGATGCAACAGATCTTGAACAACCATCTGCCAGTCTTTGACAAGCATCATGAGCTTCCACCCTTGAGAGGGGAACATGATCATAGCATTACTTTGGTCCCAAGGGCCTAACCACCAAATGTGTGCCCAAATAGATATCTGTTTGCCCAAAAGAATGAAATTGAAAAAATAATCAAGGAACTCTTGGAAGCAGTCGTCATTCGTCCCAACATTAGTCCTTATTAATCACCGGTGGTCATGGTGCTCAAGAAAGATGGGGAATGGCACATGTGTCTAGACTTCAGGGCCCTCAATAAGTTGACGGTCAAAGATAAATTTCCCATCCTGGTTATCAATGATTTACTGGATGAACTAAATGGGGCTAAATTCTTTACTAAGCTCGACCTTTGCTCAAGCTATCACCAAATTCGCATGAAAGAAGTCGACATTCCAAAGACTGCTTTCCAAACTCATGAAGGCCATTATGAGTTCTTGGTCATGCCATTTGGTATTTGTAATGCCCCATCCACTTTTCAAAGCCTTATGAACCACTTGCTCAAACGATATCTCAGAAAATTTGTCCTTATTTTCTTTGATGACATCCTCATCTACAGTCGCACCTGGGCCACACATCTTCAGCATGTAGGTCTGCTCTTACAACTACTATGCAAACATAAATTATTTGTCAAGATGTCTAAGTTCTCTTTTGGCATGGAAGAAGTTGAGTATTTGGGCCACATTGTGGGGCGTGAAGGTGTCAGGGTGGACCCCAAAAAGATCCAGGCAATGTAGGATTGGCCTCAACCAAAGACCTTGAAGAGCTTGAGAGGATTTTTGGGTCTCACAGGCTACTACCACAAATTTGTCCACAATTATGGTTGCATTACTAGGTCCATCACTCAACTCCTCAAGAAAAATTCATTCCTCTGGAATGATGAAGCACAACAGGCCTTTACTGCTCTCAAACATGCCATGTGTTCCACTCCAGTCTTAGCACTACCCGACTTCACCAAATCTTTTGTGATTGAATGTGATGCTTTTGGTACAGGTATTAGGGCAGTCTTAATGCAGGAAGGTCGACCCTTGGCCTTCACAAGCCAACAACTAAGTGGGAAGAATTTGGGACAACCTACCTATGAGAAGAAGATGATGGCCAACTTATATGCAGTAGATACATGGCACCCATACTTATTGGGGCAACGTTTCCAAATCCGCACAGACCATCAAAGCCTTAAATATTTTTTAGAGCAACACCTATCCTCACCACAACAAAATAAATGGCTCACCAAAATGCTTGGATATGATTATGAGATAATTTACAAGAAATGGCGCGAAAATATTGTAGCAGATGCGTTATCCCGCCAATTTGAGGAGGAAAGTACCCTTCTCGCAATTTCCCTTCCCATTCCAGAATGGATTGAAGAGGCTCGCAAGGAATGGTTTTCACATCCCTGGCTCTCCCAACTCATTAATCAATTGCAGGCGGATCCAAATTCCAAAGTGGGCTACTCATGGTGGGATGAGATTATTCGCTACAAGGATAGAGTCGTAATATCACCAACATCCACCCTCAAAAGCCGCATTTTGGTAGAGTTGCACTCATCACCTATTGCATGACATTCAGGATTTTAGAAGACGTATGCTCGCACTCGAAGATCACTTTTTTGGACAAGCGTGAAAAAGTACATTCTTACTTTTGTAGTTGAATGTGACGTCTGTTAGTGCTACAAAGGAGAAACAATCAAATCCCGAGGCACATTATAGCCATTTCCCATCCTGGCCTCAATCTAGATGGAGGTTTCTATGGATTTCATTACGGGTCTTCCAAAGTCAAGAAACAAGTTAGTCATCATGGTGGTTGTGGACAGACTTTCTAAGTATGCTCATTTTTGTGCCCTACCCCACCCTTTTACACCGACTTTGGTCGCTCAATATTTCATGGACCAGATCTTCAAATTGCATGGCATGCCCACTTCCATTGTGTTTGATCGTGACCCCATCTTCTCCAGTAACTTTGGCAGGAACTCTTTCGGCTACAAGGTACCCAACTACAACTCAGTACTTCCTATCATCCACAAATTGATGGTCAAACTGAAGCAGTCAACAAATGTCTGGAGACCTACCTTAGGTGTTTCACTTCAGAAAAGCAACATCTCTGGGTATAGTGGTTACCTCTAGCCGAATGGTGGTATAACACCAACTATCATGCCACCACCAAAATGACTCCATATGAAGCAATTTATAGTCAACTCCCTCCCTACTTCTTATATCAAGGGATGCTCGAAGGTACAAGCAGTGGATCAACTCCTACAGAACCGCATAACCATGCTGGCCCACCTTAAAGAGAACCTTCATTAAGCCCAAAACTGCATGAAGCAACAAGCAGATCAACATCGCTCAGAACGCCAATTTCAAGAAGGGTATCAGGTATTTTTGAGGCTGCAACCATATAAGAAAACATCACTCAAAGACAAGGGTTGTCAGAAATTATCTCCAAAATTCTACGGACCATATCAAGTACTTCAACGCATTGGAGAAGTCGCCTACAAGCTAGCTTTGCCACCCACTGCAAAAATCCATCCAATATTCCATGTCTCATGCCTCAAGAAAGTGATTGGGAACCATTGCAGAATTCAAACCAGTCTACCTGAAGTGGATGAAGAAAGGTCAATTTGGCTCCAACCTAAGTAGGTTCTTAACACATGAGAACAGCACCTGCGTGGCCGCACAATCAAGGAAGTCCTCGTCAAGTGCAAAGACACCTCTCCAGAAGATGCAACCTTGGAACCAACCACTATCCTTCAGCAGTTTCCGCAGCTTTAGCCTTGAGGACAAGGCTATTCTTATGGGGGAGGACATGTTAGGGTCCAACCCTAACCCCCTTATTTATGTAATAGGATCGAGTCATAGTTATAGTTAAGTAAAGAGTCAATAAAGCCCATATTAATAATTTTAAATGGTTAACCCACATTTAATGCAAGGACCACAGTTAGTTGCAAATGGGCCATGGTATTATATAGATGATATTAATAAGAACCATGGTATTGCCCCATGGTATTGCATGTATGAATCCTATATAAAGGACAGAGACTCCCCTTGAGGAGCATCAGGTCTTATTTTGTAATTGAGCTCAGCGCTATTAGAGGTTGCCACCTTGAAGAGGCAACTGAACATTGCTTTCTGAATAATAAAATACTTGTTGTTATTTCTCATTGTTCTATGTTCTGGGTATATTTCTTCGCATATTTGGTTTTCTAGTATCGTCTTGCAGGTTAAGAGCATCACAATGTCTGAGAAGAGACGTGGCGGTTACATGCCTATGAACCATGTTACATTGAGGCTCAAGGGCCTATTTATTATTGAAAAACATGAGAAAACCCTAAACAACCAAAACCCTAACCCCAGGAGATGTAACGCCAAGAGTTTGTGGGCCCCGTTGGGGTTAGTTGGGCAACCAACTTCTCGGGGTCATAACTTGGTAATATTATCTTCGTTTTGCGCATACAATACCTTGTTGGAAAGGTCTCTCTGAGTACTACAAGATTTTACACGTGCCCCTACCTATAACTATGGACATGCAAATCTCCTAAAAAAACATCGTATAGGGGGTCAAAACTACTCCGGAAGTTCAAGACTCGAAAAAATGCTAAAAATTGTAAATCCTGAAATAAATAAGGAAAAAAATGAAACTGAATTGAGGTCTAGGTGGGATTGGTGGGTGGCCACCAATATCCACTTGGATCATTCCTCCCCCCTTAGGAAGAAATGGTCCCCATTGAGTGTAGAGCATCTATGAGGTGAGGAAATTTCTGTTGAACCTGTTCCCTAGTGAGCCACTTGCCTTGGTGGAGGAGTTGGCCAGCTTTGAAAACCTGATATAGTTGGATATTTTTTTGGCAAGTGTTCTTGACATGTGTGTCCATAATATGATCATTTGTGGCATGTTCCATGCAAACTGGGTTTAAATCTGTTGATGTGAGTTATTATGCAATGTCTGATGTGTCCAACAATGGTGGGAAGTATGGTCGAAGGCGGTCCACATTGAACACTGGGTGTAGGCCAACGAATGGGGGAATATTGAGCTCGAAAGAATTGTCTTCCACAACCTTGGTAATGTGACGCAGCTCTAGACTGCAAAACCCAGAATCATTATCAAACTGTACATATAAAAACGGCAATTCCTATTCTAGTCAATTTCAGTTCACTTTTTGGCAAATTCAACTCATGCGGAAGTTTTAGTTTCTCCTTCATTTTTATGATTAAAACCAATCTTTAACATTTCTTCTCATAACAAGTTGAATTAAGTTTCACACATTAATTTTCAACCTTCAATCACATCCAATGCAAGTCTCGCCTGTAATACTCTGTTGCTGACATCCATACAATTACTATTTACACCATTGAATTCAAATAAGATCATGGCATCAACGCCCAAATATGCCTTTAAATTGAATCTCTTTATTCAATTCTCATTCAATCAAACACAAATTCCAACCAAACAATCGAACCTTTCGACTTGTGGCAATAGCAATTTATATAAACTGAGAGTTGGCTAGAATCGAATGTCGATATTGCATACCTATTTCTCATCAATGATGCTCAAATTGTAGCGATATGCAAACACTACTTTTAAACATATTAGAGCTCCAACCTGGCTTATTACATATTCAATTGGTTATCTCAGGAAACTGGAAATTATGTATACCAGACGTAGCACCCAATCTACACTCAAATCAACCATATCAAAGCAGAATTTGAAAGCTGTAACAATTACGTTGACCTCACTGTAACAATCGATGGAAATTTGAATTGATTACTTTTGACACAATGATTCAACTCGATTTGCAATTTAAACAACATCGATCACCGAATTTGGACAAATTCTACCTGCAAGCGCGCGGCCTCTGACAAACTGGCCTCTTCTTAACGCTGGGTTTAGTGCTATTCAACACTGATACGACCTTTCTAACACAATCTTCAGATGATCCACGGCTTCTATTATTTATAGATAACATATGGATCGATTTCATGCTCAGTTTTGCTTGACGTGTGCTTCAGCTTAACGCAACAACCAATCCAGTGTATGAGCACTCCACGTGACTACAAAACTGTGACTTCTTTGCGCCCTTTATACAGCAAATGGATTCTCCAACTAATCGATACCATCCTGTAGCTACAACACACTAACGAAGAGCAATTACGCATCCCACAATCGACATTCAATAATCTGTGTCTTTGAGATCTTATATCAGTGCTATGTGAATTTTAACAACAACGTTTTTAAAAATCGCACCATTTACAACAGTTTAATTAGTTTTCACCATCATGTATATGTCTTCATGAGTTCGACTTTCCAATTTGACATGCCAGAATCACACATTTACTGTACTGTTCAATGCTATTCGAAACATATCAAATTTCAATTGAATTCTGACATAATTTCAACATAACTATGCGCACCTCTATATTTAGTTCCTCATATTA
Organism: Pinus taeda; assembly: GCA_000404065.3. Classification (NCBI taxonomy): domain Eukaryota; kingdom Viridiplantae; phylum Streptophyta; class Pinopsida; order Pinales; family Pinaceae; genus Pinus; species Pinus taeda. Next base: position 52,151 of record APFE030382699.1, on the reverse strand, counting down.
ACCAATCGATCTCTAACATAAATCTTTTCTTAGAATGGCGCTCTTTGCAAATAGAGATTTTAATTCCATTTACCCTTGATGATTTGCATAACAGTTTTCACATAAATAAATGTGATTTCAAGCCCATCGATCATTAATTTAACAATGTTACGAACAAATATACAATTTCTCAATCACCCAATATATATAAACTGAAATAAAACAATGATTTACAACTTTTTACTAGCCAGATGTTTCAATGCCATGGCCCTTTACAATTTCTGAAGGCTTACAGCCTTGCTGCTCAAACCTACTCTCAATCTCTCATGTGTTTTTCTCTCAAAACCCCCTTCTATTTATACAATTTTAAAAAAATCATTTAATTTAATGCTCAATCCCTTCAATTCCTCAACAATCCCCTAAATCTCTCAACATCCCTAAAGGATAGCTCTTTATCCCTAAAATCCTTCAACTAATTAAATTCCCTCATATCCTTTTACTAAATAAAAAGATATTTACAAAAATCCTCACCTTCTCCTATTTTATTCAAATTAATTAATAAAATATTAAAAATCATCACACCCCCTTTTAACATATTTACAAAATAAAAAAACGCCCTTGATTCTCCTGCATCAGACTCCCCATGCAAGAAAATTCATGACCACCTGGTCATAAGTATGGATATTTCCTCCTGGATCCCAAATTTTATTTTGTAATCTTTCTGTGCTTGTCGACTGCTTTACTCTTATTGTTATCTGTTGTTGTCTTCCAGGTTTCCATATTTTGTGTTGTAGTGCTCCACTTGCTCTGCTCTTGCAATCTTTCACTGTCATTCTCTTGTTGTCATTCCTTTTCTTTCTTTCAGCTGTCTTTCTCTGGGATGTTTTTATCATTAACCTCCTTATCAACTCAATTTCTCTGTCCAGTATGTCCTCTATCTGCTGATTGTTTCCATCTCTTGATTGTTGAACTCTCATTCTTGCTTGTTCTTCACTTGTTTTGATTGCTTCCTTTTCACCGTTACTGCTGTTTTGCACCTTTTCTACTGCTGCTACTATAAATGTTGCGGCCTCCCAAACGTCCTTTCCCTCTGCAACATTCCTTTGCTCACTATCTGCAATTTCTTTTTGATTATTATTTATGACAACCGCTTTGTCATCCTTCTTCAACAATCTATCCAGGACATTCATCCTTTGCTTTTCCAATTTCCTCCTTTGAAAGTCTAATTCTCTATATAACTCAATGATTTTACTTGGAGTGGACTTCGGAAACTTTACACGATCTTCCATTTCCTCATTTGTTATTGTCTCATTATCACATGGTCTCTCTTCTGCTAAATCTTCTTTAACATCCTTCAGTAGATGTTCTTCCTCTTCTTCCAAACCTGCAATCACACACAAATCATTAGTTTTAAAATCACAAGACCTTACGGTCTTATTTGATGCTTCAGTCATCAAGTCTTTGGGCTGCTTTGAATCATTCATATGATTCAACTCCTCTAGCTCTTCATCACTTTCAAAAATTAATGGTCCACTCTCTGGGTAACATAACGAAACTTCAACATCTTCTTCAGCATCTTCATTTTGTTGTAGCTCAATTCTTTCGAGCTTCTCTATTCTCTATCTGGCATCTATAACCTGTTCAAGTTCCCTTAGTTCGTTTATCAACTGCATATTTACCTGATGATTCCACTTCTCTTGTAGTCTCTGCCACCTCAGCTTCTTTCTTATGACATAACCATGCTTTTGGTCTTCCTCATTTCTTTGCAACACCTCCATTAACACCTCAAGCTGAACTGCTATCTCAGCCTTCTCCCTCTCATATTCCTCTTTGCTTAACTGTCTCTGTATGTTAATTGCCTTGGCATCCTTCTCCTTTTGTCCTATGTTGTGGTTTATTTTAGAACCTCTGTTATGACTGTCACTAGTCATCACCCTTTCCATCTCTATGAGTTCCTCACTCACTTTACTATGAGTTGCACTAAAGCCTCTCTAGCAGCAAGTCCTGTCCTGCTGCCACTTACCTCACCAAGCTCTCCTCACTCAGTCTTTTGGCAAGCAATGGGTTCTATCTTTTGAACCTCCTTTGAGCACTTTTCTTTGCTCTTCCTGGCTTCAACTCATCTGCCTGTTCACAACTGTCTTCCTTATCCAATCTCTATTGGATTTCCTCAAGGTTCTGCCACCTCTATGTTTTCACCTAGAAACTTTCACCAGCTTCTTTTATCTGTTAGCAATTGCCTTTTGGGAGTTGCAATAATATTTCATTGCAAAGACTACAATATTCTATTCTTCAAAAACATATCATCTTACCTCCAAGATCTCGTCTGATCTTGTCCTTCTATTCGCCTACACTTCATTTACCTTGAGAATCTCACCACTCCTGCAAATCTGTTTCAACAATCTTTATGCTTCCTCTGCACAAATTCACTGTCAATCAGATTTTAGAACCTGATCCTTTCTTCCAATCTTTCGGTTTTATCTGGCAAACTTCAGCTGTCAGCAATAATTCCTTCTTTGCTGAGTTTCTTCATTGCTGCAACCATCAATCCTCATTCCATTTCTTGTCAGTAAAACCCAATTCAAAATTTAAACAAACACAATACCTGCACCATTCTCCCGTCTCCTAGCTATACTCTAATTTGCTTGACTATCAGATTAAAATCTAATATCCTTTGTCTGCATGCACATCTGCTATCATAATTTATCTTTGCACTTATCGCCTACAATTTGTCAATCACTCATACAACCCATATCAAATTTTACCAATCAAAACAGAATTCTATGTTGTTCGAATGCATAAATGAGAATTATTTCCCCTATAGGATTTAATATAAATTCAAATTCAGTCTTCAACTCTTCTCAAGAAACTTTCATACAGAGCGAGGCTCTGATACCAAAATTGACGCAGCTCTAGACTGCAAAACCCAAAATCATTATCAAACTGTACATATAAAAATGGCAATTCCTATTCTAGTCAATTTCATTTCACTTTTTAGCAAATTCAACTCATGCGGAAGTTTTAGTTTCTCCTTCATTTTTATGATGAAAACCAATCTTTAACATTTCTTCTCATAACAAGTTGAATTAAGTTTCAGACATTAATTTTCGACCTTCAATCACATCCAATGTAAGTCTCGCCTGTAATACTCTGTTGCTGACATCCATACAATTATTATTTACACCCTTGAATTCAAATAAGATCATGGCACCAGCGCCCAAATATGCCTTTAAATTGAATCTCTTTATTCAATTCTCATTCAATCAAACACAACTTCCAACCAAACAATCGAACCTTTCGACTTATGGCAATAGCAATTTATATAAACTGAGAGTTGGCTAGAATCGAATGTCGATATCGCATACCTGTTTCTCATTAACGATGCTCAAACTGTAGCGATCTGCAAACACTACTTTTAAACATATTAGAGCTCCAACTTGGCTTATTACATATTCAATCGGTTATCTAAGGAAACTGGAAACTATGTATACCAGACGCAGCACCCAATCTACACTCAAATTAACCATATCAAAGCATAATTTGAAAGCTGTAACAATTACGTTGACCTCACTGTAACAATCGATGGCAATTTGAATCGATTACTTCTGACACAACGATTCAACTCGATTTGCAATTTAAACAACATCGATCACCGAATTTGGACAAATTCTACCTGCAAGCACGCAGCCTCTGACAAACTGGCCTCTGCTTAACACTGGGTTTAGTGCTATTCAACACTGATACGACCTTGCTAACACAATCTTCAGATGATCCATGGCTTCTGTTATTTATAGATAACATATGGATCGATTTCACGCTCAGTTCTGCTTGACGTGTGCTTCATCTTAACGCAGCAACCAATCCAGTGTAAACTCCACTCCACGTTACTACAAAACTGTGACTTCTTTGCGCCCTTTATATAGCAAATGGATTCTCCAACTAATCGATACCATCTTGTAACTACAACACACTAACGAAGAGAAATTACGCATCCCACAATCGACATTCAATAATCTGTGTCTTTGAGATCTTATATCAGTGCTATGTGAATTTTAACAACAACGTTTTTAAAAACCGCACCATTTACAACAGTTTAATTAGTTTTCACCATCATGTATATGTCTTCATGAGTTCGACTTTCCAATCTGACATGCCGGAATCACACATTTACTGTACTGTTCAATGCTATTCGAAACATATCAAATTTCAATTGAATTCTGACAGAATTTCAACATAACTCTGCACACCTCTATATTCAGTTCCTCATATTAACCAATCGATCTCTAACAGAAATCTTTTCTTAGAATGGCACCCTTTGCAAACAGAGATTTTAATGCCATTTACCCTTGATGATTTGCATAACAGTTTTCACATAAATAAATGTGATTTCAAGCCCATTGATCATTAATTTAACAATGTTACGAACAAATATACAATTTCTCAATCACCCAATATATATAAACTGAAATAAAACAATGACTTACAACTTTTTACTGGCCAGATGTTTCGATGCCATGGCCCTTTACAATTTCTGAAGGCTTACAGCCTTGCTGCTTAAACCTACTCTCAATTTCTCATGTGTTTTTCTCTCAAAACCCCCTTCTATTTATACAATTAAAAAAAAATCATTTAATTTAATGCTCAATCCCTTCAATTCCTCAACAATCCCCTAAATCTCTCAACATCCCTAAAGGATAGCTCTTTATCCCTAAACTCCTTCAACTAATTAAATTCCCTCATATCCTTTTATTAAATAAAAAGATATTTACAAAAATCCTCACCTTCTCCTATTTTATTCAAATTAATTAATAAAATATTAAAAATCATCACACCCCCTTTTAACATATTTACAAAATAAAAAAACGCCCTTGATGCTCCTGCATCATAATGGTGTAAGGACCATATCGGAGTGGTCTGAGCTTTCGATGGGCTCCGATAAGGCATTCTTTCTGCAAATGCAACTAGAATTTGTCGCCCACTTGAAACTTGTGTGGCACCTGATGTTGATCATGTCGTTGCTTGTACTTAGCATTTGACCTCTCCAAGATGTCATGAAAATGCTAGCATATGTGTTGCATGCGTTCAATAAATCTGGTTGCTTTATCATCCTCGAATAGTACATGCATGGATTATGTCTGCGTAGTCACATGAGGCATGGCAACGTCAATAGGATACAATGGTTGAAATCCTAGACCCACTTGAAACGGACTATGACCAGTCGAACTATGGAGAGATCTATTACAACTGTGTTGCACATATGGAATAATCTCATCCCAGGTTCGAGGATGCTTGGAGTTGTACATGCAGATTATGTGCATTATCATGCTATCGATGACCTCCATCTCGCTATCATTCTAGGGATCGAAGGTAGTTGTTTTGGTGATCTGTTGTCTGATAGTGTCTAGAGGCTTGACCAGAATGTTCTTAGTAATTGGCTATCCTGATATGATATAATAGTCTGCAAGATCCCAAAATGTACCCATACTCGTTCAAATAAGAGTTTGGCAGTGTCCTCTGCTGTGATACTCTTCTTGCAGGCTATCAATATAGCCATCTTATAAAATCTATCCATGACCAAAAATGCACAGTCATTACCATGCTCAGTAGAAGGGAGGCCAAACATATAGTCCATGGAGATGGATTCCCACGGCTGGATGGGAGTAGGGAAAGGAGTGTACAGGCCTTACTTCTTGATGGTTGGCTTGTCGATGGCACATGCAATGCATGATCTAATATATTTCCCAACATCCAGTCGAATTTTGGGCCAATAAAAGTACTTTTGTAGTACAACCACAATTTTCTCCACACCAAAGTGTCCTACAACCCGACTATGGTGCACCTCCCAAATCAGCTTGGCACACTTTCTTGAAGGAACATAAAGGTGGCCTAGATAGCATAATAATGTGTCCCGGAGTTGGAAATCGGGAAATTGCTTGCTAGTTACTAGCATCTGGTATGTCGAGGTGAAATCTAGATCATTTTTGTATAGCTTTGGCCATTCATAGGTTTCGTGACCACAAGAGTTGAGAATAGTAGTCAGTTTTGTAACTGGAGGCTAACTGAGGTGGTCTGTAACATGATTGATGCTTCCCTTTTTGTATTTAATGTTCAAGTGAAATTGTTGCAGATATGTAGACCACTTCTAATGGTGATTGTTTTCGACTTCCCTTGTGTCTGTATAAACTGAAGAAGTTGGTGATCGGTGTGGATGACCATCTCCTTCCCCATCATGTAGTGTTTCCATTGTTAGCAAGGCTGCATGATGGAATACATCTCTTTACCATAGGTGGGGTACTTCTGAGTTGTATCAGAAAGTGTCTCACTATGATAGGCCACTGGGTGCCCATGCTGGGTGAGGACTACACAAATAGCATAGTTTGAGGCTCTTGTATCCATTTCAAATGGTTGTTGTAGGTCTGGCAGTATGAGTACTGGTGCAGACTAGAGGTAATATTTCAACTCAATGATTGCCTTTTATTGGGACTTGACCAGTAAAAATTTTCTTTCACCCCTACCTTAGTAATCTAAATGAAAGGCCAAGTGATATGGGAGAACACCAACATGAACCTACGATAGAAATTTGCAAGGTCCAAAAAGTTGCAAAGCTCCGTTAGAGCGGTCAGGGCTGGCCAATCCTGAATGACTTGGATCTTATTCGAGTAAACATGCACGCCACACTTATCTATGATGTAACCCAAGTATTGGACCTGACTCATGCCAAAGGTGCATTTATCCAAGTTGACACATAGTTTGTGTTGCCGAAGGGTTTGAAGGACCTTCCGAATGTGTTGCAAGTGTTCTTCCCAACTCTCGTTGAAGATGAGGATATCGTCCAGATAAACCATGAAAAACAAGTTGGTGAAGGGCCACAAGATGTCATCCATTAGCCTCATAAAAGTATCAAGGGTAGTTTTCAACCCGAAGGGCATAACCAACCATTCAAAAGGGCCTTCCTTGGATTTAAAGGCGGTCTTCCATATATCTATGGGTTCTATTGGAACCTGGCGATAACTAGACTTCAGATCGATCTTGCTGAAATACTTGGCCCCTTTGAGTTGGTAAAGTAGGTCATCAATCCATCAGATTGGATACCTGTTCTTGACAATGATTTTTTTTAGTGCTCGATAATCAATGCAGAGCCTCCAGGTTCTATCTTTCTTCTGTAAAAGTACAATCAGGCTCCCACAAGGCAAGGAACTTGGTCGGATGTGCCCTTTTTGTAGCAACTCCTAGATTTTCTGCTTGATCTCTTCCTTTTCTAGAATGGAGCAGCAATATATCGACCCATTGGATAGAGGTGCTCCAGGAGTCAGATTGATTGAATTGTTGACCTGACAATGCAAGGGTACCCCTGCAGATGACGAGAAGATGTCCCTGTATTCTTTGACGACTGTATCCACCTCCTTCTACTGCTTGGAGGAACCCTTCCTAGAGGCCATGGATGTGGCTATGACCTTCCCCATAATTTGAGAGCGAATAAAAAAGAAAACAAATTTCCCAGTATGGGAGATTACCTTACTACATTTCTTAGCAGAGATCAAAGAGATGACGGTAAGTGGGGCTACCTCCGGTATCCTGTATAACTTAGTACCCAAAGAAATAATAACTAAGCAAGGTCTAGAATCATATACAACATGTTGCTTCCATAAGTATGGTTGTCCTAATAATACATCACAAACTTCAAGAGGAGAAACATCACACAGTACCTCATCTGTGAAGGGCTTGATGTTGTAGGGAAGGTGACATTGCAGGCTGACACGAAGATCTCATCCTTGGTGAAGCCACCCAATGGTATACAAATGCGAATGTGTTGTAGTTGGTAGGCCCAACTTCTTTATGACCTCTACTGAAATGAGGTTCTTTTGGCTCTCATTGTTGATAATGAACTACAACAAAGAACCCTTCATCCACATCTCTGAGTGGAATAGGCACTCCCCCTCTTCTGGATCTTCAGGCTCAATATTCTGGAGCTTAGTGGTGCCCATAGTGGCATTGGGCTCCACATCAATGATCCACATTCCTTTGTCATTCCCCTTGTTGGGTTCTGACTCAGAGTCAGAACATGCGTCAGACTCAGAAGCCTTCAGCTTGACCACCAGTGACTGCTTGGCTTGACACTCACTTGTGTTGTGAGTGGAGTTCTTATGGAACTCACACCACTTTCCCATGTCCTTCTTTGTCTTCATGGTGTTGTTATTCACTTGCGGCTTTGGCAAGTTATCTTGGTTAATCCTGGCTTGGCTTTTCCCTTTGCTCTACAGTTTGGGGGTGCCTTCCCCTTGTTTTGGATTCACAGATCCAAAGTCTTGATTTTTATGTTTAAGCTTCTACTCGATCTTGACAACGTATCAGTACATTGTGCCGAGTGAGGAGATGTCCAGGAACTCCACCTCATTTTGGATGTACCTGTGTAGGTAGTTGCGGTACTTGATTACTAGATGTTTCTCAAAATCCTTGATACCTAACTTCATGCGAAGGGTGTGAAAAACATTGGTAAACTTCAACACGTCTTGGTCCCTTCCTTGTCACAATGTGCTCCACTTTATATATTTATCCTCATAGCTCCCGACAGGGTAGTACTACTCCTTGATGGCATCCTTGAACGAATCCCAAGTGGGTGCGACTGAAAATAGTGAGGGCGTACTTCCATCCTTTTGTTCACAGTAGGTTTCCCACCAGTCCTTGACTTGAGGGACAACTTTGAGAAGAGAAAAAGTAATCTTTTCCTGGATGGAAAAATCATGAATAGAAAAATATCCTTCTAGCACATTTAACCATTTATCTATGGCGTCCGCATCTATCTGACCCTAAAATATGAGAATGCCAAAGTTAACTTGTACCTTAAAGGGTGTGTCACTTCCGGAGTAGCTACTGGAAGTAGATGTGTCGTCCTTGGGTAGTTGTTGAAGGATCTAGGCAAAGTTTTCCATCATCGCATTCCTCTCTCGCTCGAGGGATTCTTCGAGCAATATTTTGAAAGGATCTCTTTCCCCCTCGTCTTTATTTTCTTCGCCCATGGGAGGTTGTCGGGATTTGCAAGGCTGGACTTGCAAAGGTTCTACCAGTTCAAGACCTAACTCCTTATATCTCGTCCTCCTTGGGGACATGCAAGAAAAATAGAGAAAGAAAAGCCCGCTTTGATACCACTGATCCAAATTTAAATGAGAACGCAACAAATTACAGATATAACCATAAATACAAAGATGCAACAAAAATAACACTTCATTTCATTACTATCAAACACTGAAATATGCTTACAAACATAATGGAAATAAGACTAGCTCAGACGATGGTATCTTATCTAAGAAGAGATGTGGCGGATACATGCCTTTGAACTATGTTACAATGAGGCTCAAGGGCCTATTTATTGTTGAAAAACATGAGAAAACCCTAAACAACTAAAATCCTAATCCCACGAGATGTAACACCAAGGGTTTGTGGGCCCCGTTGGGGTTAATTGGGCAGCCAACTTCCCAGGGTCATAACTTGGTCATATTTTCTCCATTTGGCGCATATGGAACCTTGTTGGAAAGGTCTCTTTGAGAACTACAAGATTTTCTACAAGCCCATTCCTATGGCTATGGGCCTACTTCGGACCTCAAAAAAATGTCGTTTAGTGGGTCAAAACTGCTCCGAAAGTTCAGGACCTGAAAATCTGCTAAAAATAGTAAATGCTAAAATAAACAAGGAAACAAATGAAAATGACTGGAGGTCTAGGTGGGATAGGTGGGTGGCCACCAATATCCACCTGGATAATTAAAGGATAGTGCATCCACACACATTCATTTCATGGGGTAGAAGAGGGATCCCAACTTATTGAGAGCAGAAGAGGTTGTTCCTCCAGAGAATCATATATAAAACCTATGATCTTGGTTTGATCATTTTTATTTTCCACTTGTCCTTCTCTAATTGATTGGATTAGTGTGGAAAACACTTAAACATAAAGAACCTAGTGTAGGCATTAGGCTTCTAGAATGGACATGGATATCATGGTTCGACACAAAGATTCCCTTACACAAGTATCGTATTTTCTGTCAAACCATCATCGACCAAAAGGTGTAGCTAAGACAAAGAAGAAGGACTAAAGGTTAGCCAAATGTTGTAATGTCACAAAGCCATTTTCTATTTTTCCACATTGTCTTTTGAGCCCAAATGTGACACCCTTCATTTAAATTCTTATTACACAAAACACAAAAGAAGAGACAAGACACAACAAAAACCAAAATCAAATGGATAAAGAAAATGGGGGTAAACTGCAAACAGAATGCGAGACAAAAGATAGAAAACAAATGAAATACTAAGGGAAGCGAGTGTCAGATGCATGTGCAAAGGAAAATAATATACAACTAGACCTACTCCTAACCTAACTAGCTACAAGGTGAGGGTCACATACAATGAAATTTCTAGTGTCGCCATCGTAGCTGCTCCCAACCTACATACACAAAGATATGACTGATTAAAACTAATATAAAGCAATGTGAAACAAAAAAGATAAGAACTTGAATAATTTTCACAACAAATTGAAGGTCTTGTGTGTCAGTAGAAAGATGTGTTATAGTCACTACTTCTAACCAGCTTGTGATCTTAGCTTTTCGATGAAAATTACAAATAGACAAACCTCAAAATATTCTTGTGAATGCACCTTCATCTATGCAATCCTTCTTAGCAAGCATGATAAAATACCAAAACTTGTTATTAGCAAAAGGGCTTGCTAAGTAAGATGCTTCCAGGAAATCATAGATTGGATCGTGAAACTCAAAACAATCCTATTGAAAACCCCAAAATCCTTGAAAAGATGAATTTTCAATTAGAAGCATAGGGTCAAGATGATAATCTTACAAGGTAAAAAGGATCTGATCATATTCATCCGACATGTCAAGACAATGAGGACCTGACATAACCATCAACAAAGGCTGAAGTGCCTCAACTTCTTGGCTAGTATCTAGATATTGAGATGATAAACTGTAAATATCAAAGGATGTAAAACAACTATCATTAGATGTGCTAATGGGAAAATGGTAAGTTGAATGACATTCATTAGAGATAGAATCATGATCAGATGGGCTGATTAAAGCTCTAGATGCTCAATTTGTAATTCACAAGGATAAATCAATTTGAACAATTCTGTGAATGCTCTGAATAACAAAACCATCTTCCTCGCATGTTGAATGTGACAAATCATCTTCCCGTAACTGGTGAAAAACTATACAAGAATCATAATCATCCAAATAATTGAAGAGGAATGTTAGTATAGAAAATATACAAAACCAGTCAAGGTGTAATGTATGAAAAAGAGGAACTTGATTCAACAAATAACTCAAACGCTTGTTAACACTCAAGAGGATTTCTGGTCTCATCAAGATATCCACAAGAGAGACTAGGAGTCGATTATCCACCATAACACTTAACATATATGAATTCTCTGGCCATAGGTAATCTTCAAATTGGTTTGCTTCATAATTCTCTACATTCACAAAAGGTATACACTCCAAACCTATATTCGATACAAGAGATTTGAATGTGGATTAATTCACTATAGTAGTATGATCAGAAACCCGATCTCGAGAATTAGGAAAATCATAATGAGAAATCCCAAAATCCATCAAGAACGAGTTTGCATCCAGTAAAACAATATGAATGAAAGAATTCTGCAAGAAAATCTAGATCTAACATGGTTAAGGAATTTTACAAAGATCATGAGAACTTGACATAACCATCAACGAGAGTTGAAGTGCCTCAATTTCCTGACAAGTTATGGAACTTTGAAAAAACATATAAGAGCATTTTACAAACTGAGTTAGATCATTAATTGCATGTGGACAACTGTTATTACATAATTTAACAGGATCACCCTTATCTGGATGGAAAATATCTACATGAATGGTTTGATCATATTTTTCAACTTCAACAAACACATTACTCAAATCATAACATTCTTTTGATCGCAAGTCCGAGGATGTATGAATCGGAAAAATATCATGATCACATTGATTCGAAGAGTTTTGCTCATACAAAACAAGATATGGTAAGATATGGAATGGGTGCTCTATAGTTTCATCACTTTCTTTTTCATCATGGATATTTTCACTATCCTGTGTCACTTCAAGATTCAACCCTTGAGATAAAAATCTTGAAGAGCATGGAGAGTCTCCATCGCAAGTTGATGCATTGTAAACAATAGAGCACAAAGGATAGGGAGGTGAAGAGGAAGAAGTGTTCACAAGAAATCTTATTTGACCGAAACAAATCTGAGATATAAATCTTTCAAGACAAAAAATCCATGAGAAGCTGAAAGATTAGTTGGTGCACTGGGGTATTCATCACCATATATATTAGCGAAGTCATTCTCATCAGAATGATTGTTTCCCAAGACCTGAGATTGATCAGGAAAACTAATTCTATTCCATTGATGAACAAGATTACTAGATTCATTATCAACCAAGAATGAGGAAGCATCATCTTCACACAAAGTATTTTGAAAAATAGAAGAAAAATTGAAAGAATCTTCACGTTCCTACTCCTTTACCTATGAAATGTGACTACCTTGCACCTATTCATTGCTTGGACTTCGAATAGGTTGATCAAGCAAATCATGGGGCAAGGGATTAGGATAAAGAGATGATAGAGTATGATAGGAATCCAAATCAGATTCAATACTAGAGTCATGACTATCTTGAGGAATGGAACAATTAGTTTTCACCATAGGCTTCATGGGCCATTTTAGGATTTCCTCCATTGGGTTTGAATCATGAAAAGTGGAAGGGGAATGAGAAGATGGATTAGGAATTTGATGTGTAGACTTCCCAACTTTATTATCATCACAGGGAGGCACCCACATCAGAACTAAAATAGGATAAGGACGAGGAACAAAAGGAATAGTAGGTTTATCTTCTGAAATTAGGGGTGTCCCATGATTTACAAGAGTTGGGGAAGCATAAATATCAGGTAGTTTGGATTTACTATGCAAATATATATGAACCAAATGCTCAAAATTTTTCTTTAAGAAATCCGAATCCATGCCTTCTTCAGGAAACTCATAACATTAGTGAAGGAATATACTAGAAAAATCATCAATTGATTCATTAGGTTCAATTCTAAGCTGATTGATTCACAAAAGGAATAGTAGGTTCCTCTTCTGAAATTAGGGATGTCTCATGATTTACAAGAGTTGGGGAAGCATACACATTAGGTGATTTGGATTTACGTGCAAATTGATATGAACCAAATGCTCAAACATTTTCTTGAAGAAATCCCCATCCATGTCTTCTTCAGGAAACTCATAACATTAGTGAAGGAATATATTATAAAAATCATCAATTGATTCATTAGGTTCAATTCTAAGCTAATTGATTCTTTTATAAACATTTTAGTAATAATACCTATCAAATGATGAATGAAGCTCCTTGATGAGGTGTTCAAGAGAATGAATGGAAGCAAGTGGTAGAGTGTGACACCATTGACTAACTCGATCTTCAAAGGTGAGGCAAAAGAGAATACAAGGTGCATCTTCACAATCAATTTCATAGTATTCAAAGAAATTAAGGAAAGAGATGCATGCTCGACAATGGATGTATCACCCTCACCATCAAACTTGAATTGAGACAAGTCATGGAGGGACTCATTAGGGATTGAAATTTCACTAGGGGAAAGGTTAGAAAAACACCCTAAGAGTATGATTTGAGGATGAGCCATTTCAGATAAGAGGTTCAAAATAGACTCAACAAGTACAACATGTCACCTGGCCCTCCTTTTAGTGCCATTTTATTAGCGGTGCTGGAAATCTATCAACCAAGGGGGTCTCCCTTACGTGAAGTCCCAATTAGACCTCACACTGTTTGGAGTAGAAGCCCCATCTGGAGTATCGTCCCAACTGCCATGAATCCTTGTAGATTTTCCCTGGCTACAAAGTTCAATACAAAGGAGTAATACACGGGTATTTTTGGATCAACAAGTGAGTATGCCTTGTGAAATGTTCAGTTGCGAAAAGTATCAAGGTCCTTCTACCAAAAGGGAAGAAAAAAGTGGGCCCTTTAAATACAAGTAATAACACTAATCTAAAAAAGGCACATGCACATACACATATGAATGAATCATTGATCAACCAATGAAATAGTTCAATTTCCTTAGCATAGATGAAAACAACATACATCGTAAACATTCAAAGAATAGTCTTACAATATTCACGACATATGCATAGTCTTACACACTACCAACATAAAAATGATGATACTATAATAAATACATAGTTGTAATAAATTTCATATAATAGCCTACACATGGCTGGTCCAAGTCTCAAATCACCTCTGTAAATGGCTGAAGAAATTATCACATTCTATGCATGGCTGTACAAATTTTCAACCAACTACGAGTAGAGACCAAAAACATGTATATAGTTGAAAAATTATCCATTTGACTCAGGAAAACATGTATATAGCTGCTAGAAATAATTGAGGGAAAATAGTGAAGAATATGTCAAATAAATATGTAAAACTCATACCTTGAAAAGCTCCCCCTAAGCTCAATATACCTTCAATATGCAGGCTAATCCTACTGATATGAAAATGCAAGACGCTAAAGTAAACTCATCATACACAGTTACACCAACTTGTACCTATCAAACTGTCACATTGTTACCATACACTCCCCCTGAGGTTATGCACCTCTCATGAACATCTGTAGTCCTCTATAATTATGCATGAAATAACCATGGAATGCATGAGGGTTTGCTATTCACTATTTGAAGAACTGTCACTCCTTCTTTCTCCACATGGTCTTTGGCTGCTTCTTTTCTTCCTTCACTGGTTTTTTGCTAGGTCCTCTTTACTTTTGTTGCTTTTGCCATTTTTTCCTTGAATAACAAGGAAACAAGTAGTTTGTTGCCATAAGGACAAAGTTATGACATGTGTATCACTCCATGTGGCCAAGCTATGAAGCAACATGATCAAATCTCCTGTTGCTCATGCCAAATTTATACCTTGCAAGCAATGTGGTTATCCTCCATTGGTTAGATATGCAACCTGATGCCTTATGGAAAAATGGTTACATGAATAACAATAACCATAAAAGCAGGAGTATACCTATTGGCCAATATCCTTGGCTGCTGAAACTGTTACAAGCTCTGTTGATTAGGTCTATATATTTTCTTCCCACAGTTGGTTGCAACATGTCCAAACTTGTGGCAATGATAACAGTCAACCTTGTTCATCAAAGGAATGAAGGGGCTTTGATTCCTTTGAAATCTTACAGATATGCCATGATCTTCTCTTGGAGAAAAAATATCTTCTAAATGTAGGTGCTCCTTAAGGTTTTCGTTTTTGTTGCTGCTGGATTTGTTGGTTTATTTATTTTCTACTCTCACTACTGGCATTGTTCGCTACAACTTATTTTGATTCAACTTTAGTCTTTTAACCTACATGCAAAACCCAAGGCTAGATTTATCCAATGGCAATCTTTGGATCTCAAACAATTATTTAAGGCCTCAATGCTCTTCTCCATCTTCCGCTACTTTCTCAACGACATCACTCTAGCTTCTAATCACTCACATTGATCTTCCTTATCTTTGTACTGCTTCCTCAAGCCTTCCTCAACTCTTTCTAATTTTGCCAATTTAATCTTTAAGCTAATAATCTCTTCCTTGAGCTTGGCCTCCTTATTATCAAATATCTACAATAGTTTTTCTTGATCCATGCATACAACTGTTAGTTTAGAAATATCAGCTCTAAGACCCTTAATATCATTCTCATCTTCACTAGGCACTTCATCATGATAAAAATATGAATTGTCAAAATTATAACTTAACAAAAAATGATTAATATTTATACCTTTGGATTGAGGATTTTCTAATTTCTCCTCATCATCAGCTAAATCATTTTCACTAGGAGGATGAGACTCTTGTGTCTGAGGTTTTTGATTTTAAAGGCCCTTCTTCTTATTCTTCTTCTTGTTGCTCTTTTTCTCATTCTCCTTATTACTATTGGTACCATCTCCAAATATGGACTCTAGCTTGTCCCACATTTCTTTGGCATATTTTAAACCTACTAGCTTCTTCAAATCATCATCGTGAAGATTCTTGTAGATTATGCATCTAGCTTGCGCATCCTGATGCAAAAATTTAGGTGCGATTGGATCCTTACCACATCCTCCACATACTAGTCTCCAAATGTTAGATCCACAAGGCACAAACTAATATTTAACATTTTTATGACATACCATGAAATTTGTAGCAGTGAGGACAACCATTCCTTCAGAAGTCAGCCTGAAAAAAAAAAATAAATAAATAAATCAAGTTTTTCGCAAATAAACCCCAGATCTACTCTCTATCGATTAAGATGCAATTGAGAGCTCCAACTCTCATTGTAATTATTGGAAACCTTTGAGCACTACTAAGAGGGAGGGGGGCAGGGGGTGAATCAATAGTGTGTCTAATTTCACCAATTTAAACTTCTCTACTGAATCACATATATTAAGCAACAAAAAAATTATATCATCACATGAATATAAACAATGTAAACATTTAAATCAAACAACCATGAGAGCAAAAATACACAAAAAAACATCAAACACAACCACAAAAACCATCACATAAGATACATAATATATTTGGTGGAAAGCCCTTCACCGGATAAAAAAACCACCCTTGTTATTGTTTCACTGCCTCGAATCTTCTATTAAGCAAATGATGTCTTTTACATATATTTGATGACTCCCATCAACATGGAGACTTGACCTCATACACAATCAACTGACCCCCATCATCCAGGAGACTTGATTCTATTGATCAACTCAAAAGGCTACATTCTCACACGAATCTATAGACCACCATCTGTGAAAAGCCACCATGATCAATGATCTTCGTCCAACTCCGATTGGTCTATCCAATTCCGATTAGATGGAGAAACTGTTCCTTTCGTTGAAGCTTCGAAATCACTACTCCACTCTCATGATGTCATTGCTCCTCTACTCTATGCGGACCTCGATTTTATTCATTTTCAAACTGGATCCAAGACACTTTGTTCAACTCTTATTCAACTCTGCAATCATAACTCTCAACAACAAGACACCATCAACAAAACAAATAAAATCAACACAATCGTATGCTCTCCACTCAAGAAAAGTAGTGGCCACAATGCATGCATCAAATCTGAATAACAAATCCACCCAACAACATAAACATATCTCACATCATCCATAACATCAAACCCTCACTCCAAAATATGATTTTTGCATAATACAATCAAAAACATAAAACATGATGGCTATGTGCCAAATGCATCAACAACACCGACAAAACATATGTGAGAGTCATAAACTCTAGAGCTATACCAAGTTCTCCATCTCTACCAACAACTCTACTACAACTCTCTACGTCTCTAATATGCAATTTGAAACTTTGCATCAATAGTATGTTTTAGCAAATAGATTTGCTCATTCTGCCACCATTAACACTCATGTACAAGCTATCATTGTTGTTTGAAGGATTCCTCTACTTCTCTACAGACTTCTCACTCACATACTCACTTCATCAACAATTACCCAACTCCAAAATGAAGAATATAAAACATTAAGGGCGAAATCCACTTTTGGCCTGGGATCAAGAGTCCACAAAGTTGACGAAAGCCAACCATAATCATCACTACTTGTGCACTAAAGGTGTTCACACCCATTGGAGGAATTACTCAACCAATTTCAACCTTATTCAATTCATATAGAATCTTCCTTGAACATACAAGTCGAAATACTCAAGATGTGTGTGAGGAATGCAAAGGAATTTTTGTGTTAAGCCATAACCGCATCCACAAGACTAGCAATTCTTGGTTGTAACCTCATGCACGAAATTGTCTCCCAGTGGTTGGAGCCCTTCAAATGCACGCAAAGCCTGCATCCATGCAGTTGGGGCAAGGCCTAATGAAAAACATAAGACTCTCAACTCTGAACCTCGGCCTCCTATTGGATCACCTTCTACAACATTTGTACATGTCTCCAAACCTTTGCTAAGCCTTGTGACACCACTACAAATAGGCAAAACTTGTCTCCCAAGTCTCACTTCCAAGTTGACCTAAAGGCCAACAAACAAGGGTTGGCATGATTTCCAACAAGTCCTTTACTGTCCTCTCACACCTACAAATATTGCAACACCTCTAAACATACATATAATCATTGTTGCAACACATTGTGGCACATCTCCATCATCATCATAAGGCCAACACACAACTGCAACAAGTCATCCTCTTGTTCCTGCACTAGGTTATGAAGAAGAACATAAACACAAGTAGCACATGAGGAACCATCATCCACATACTACGAACATCTGACCATTAAGGTTGAAATCATAAGGTTGACATCAATGCCAATGCAACCAACTCAACCATCTACAACCATGCTACAAGGAAAGTATCAATACATCAATAAGTCTACATAGGGTTGACATCAATGCCAACATGAACTAGCTAGCATCATGAAACAAAGCCAACATCAACTAGTTGGAACCATGCACACCATAATGCCAACACGAGTTGACTACTTACCTTATGGTCATCTCCAATGTTTGCCAAAAAAATCCCAATTTAGCTATAAGAATGCATCACCATTTGCAAAAATATTATCTTGCTTTGGTACTAGTTGTCATGGCCCTAGGATAAGCCACATAGATTATGGCACACCATGGACCTCCAATTGTGGCGTGTGTGTGCGACACCAATGTTTTTCTCATAACAATTTACCCACATCAATTGTACTAAACTTGGAATATGACTCTCTACTTTCTTTTACTTTAAATTATTAACAAAATTTTAAACTTAACCAAGAATTACATCAATTGTACATTTATTCACAAAATGCAAAAAACCAAATATATGTAGCCAGCCTAGAACAATCTAACACCTAAATACGTTTTTATACAATAGTAAAAAATGCCTCATATCAATTCCCATAAACAATATTAAACAATTAACTTCATTCATATCCATTAAATTTTCAAAATATTTCAAAATCTATAATCAATATAAAAATAACTATTAAATAATCACTAATTTAAAACACTAACCATAATTTCACCATTTAAAAAACCCAAAAAAAAAACAAAAAACTAACTAACTCTGTTATTTTTATCCATTATCAAACAAACAACTTTACCTTTTTATCAATTACCAACATAATTTTAAAGTAGTAAAAAAAAAAACACCTCTACTGTTTTCTTCTCTTCTTCTCTTCAATGTAAAAGTGAAAAAACCAAAATAAACAACTTTACTGTTTTTATGAATTGCAAACATAATTTTAAAGTAAAAGTAAATGTTTAAATTTTAAATAAGTTTAAACCGATTTTAAAATAAGGATATATTTGCATTCTGAGTTTTGGGGTCAGGTAGTATGCGGGGAAGTGTTAGCCTGTTAATGTATTTTTTATTACTATATTTTGTATTTTCTGGTAATACTTAAAAAATATAAAGTTAGGTATTAACTCTGTTTTGCAAGCTATGAATTTGATTTTAAAATAGGAATCGACGGATCTGCGGCTGCTTTTCATCTGTCGTATTACCTGGCTGAAAAATAAAATTAGAGGAGCACATTTACACGCAATCCATGAGGAGCACATTTACACGCAATCCATGCTATAATGTTGAACAGTTTGTGGCCTTTGAAGGCTACCTGGGAAGAGAATCTTCCATTTATTTATATGTGTCTTAGGGCAGAGCTTGGCTGAAAGAAGGATTAGTCAAGAATGGCTGGATTGTTTGACAGGCAGGCAAGGGATTATGCCAATGGCAGACCCCAATACCCACCTGAGCTCTTCTCCTTTATTGCCAAACACACACCCCACCGCCGTCTGGTTTGGGACGTTGGCACCGGAAGCGGTCAAGCTGCACTTGCTGTAATCTGCTTTTCATTACCATTCAACCCTTTCTCTGTTTCTTCAATTGCAGCTATTACATTTCATTTTGATGTTCTTGATTTTGATGTTGACAGTTGTCTGAGATATTCGAGAGCGTGATAGCGACGGATGTGAGCGAGCAGCAGATCAGCTACGCTCCCAGGCGCCCCAACATAAAGTACGCGGTTACGCCCAGCGCGATGTCGTTGGAGGAGCTGGAGAGCACCGTAGGAGCAGAGGGGAGCGTGGATCTCGTCACCGTTGCCATGGCCCTTCACTTTTTCGACCTTGAAACCTTCTATGAGCAAGTGAAGCATGTGCTTCGGAAGCCCGGCGGGGTGTTTGCGGCTTGGGGTTACAACAGACAGGCGGTTGTGAACCCTAGCGTCGACAGCGTGTTCCAGGATCTGTACCGCGCGTCTGACCCCTTTTGGACGCCCGCGCGTCAACTGGTGGACGGCGAATACGCAACGATCGACTTTCCCTTCCAAAACGTTGCCAAGGAGGGCTCAGAGGAAGAAGGGGCATCGTCAACGGCTGCCATTAAATTTTGGGCCACGAAAGAATTGGGGTTTGAGGGTTACCTGTCTTTGATCAGGTCATGGTCTGCTTATCAGATTGCTAAGGGCAAGGGAGTGGAGCTGCTGGATGATGAAACCGTTGCCCGTTTGAAGGAGGCTTGGGGCTCAAGCGGTGAGGAGGTGAAGACCGTGAGTTGGCCCTTGTTCCTCAGGATAGGAATTGTGTAGCCTAAGTCTCCTGTATTTGATTTGGGTACGTGTCTCATCTAATGCTACGGTCGCCACTAATTTATCTTTTTTCGTGCGCAAAAGATATTTATTTTAACGTTGTATTTATTTAGTGGAGAGATTAAATTTTTTAGTTGTAATTTTTTTTTACCGAAAAGTTTGAGGAAAGGTTTATCCCTATTTTTTTTGGAGCTTGATAGATCCAAAATTAAAATGTATCTATTTTGATTTGAGTGAGCCCAATGGTTAAGAGCAGGTGTTTCCTTTTAAGAGGTCACAAGTTCAAAATCAGAAGAGATAGAGTGAGCTTAATAGTTAAGAGCATGTGTTTTCTCTTAAGAGGCCACCAATTCAAAACCAGAAAGGGTGGAGTATGTATGTCTTGCGGGACCTAGCACTAAGATAAAAACAATGTTTTTAATATTTTAGCACTTGTGCTTTCAATGAATCCCTGGTGGATTCTAGACAAATTAGATCAAAAAAATAAATCAAAAATTCACACTTAAACTACTAGCTTAATTTATAGAGAGGGTGGAGTATGTATGTCTTGCCGGACCTAGCACTAAGATAAAAACAATGTTTTTAATTTTTTAGCACTTGTGCTTTCAATGAATCCCTGCTGGATTCTAGACAAATTAGATCAAAAAAATAAATCAAAAATTCACACTTAAACTACTAGCTTAATTTATAGAGAGGGTGGAGTATGTATGTCTTGCCGGACCTAGCACTAAGATAAAAACAATGTTTTTAATTTTTTAGCACTTGTGCTTTCAATGAATCCCTGTTGGATTCTAGACAAATTAGATCAAAAAAAAAAAATCAAAAAATCACACTTAAACTACTAGCTTAATTTATAGAGAGGGTGGAGTATGTATGTCTTGGCGGACCTAGCACTAAGATAAAAACAATGTTTTTAATTTTTTAGCACTTGTGCTTTCAATGAATTCTAGACAAATTAGGTCAAAAAAATAAATAAAAAAATCACACTTAAACTACTAGCTTAATTTATAGCTACTATTTATATCTTATATATTTTAATGTAATACAGGGTTTAAATATATCTCAAAAGTAATTACAATATTTTTACTTTTATATTTAATTAAAAAAATTAACATCAAATTCAAATAAAATATTTTAACTGAAGTGATTGATAGTTTTTGGACATGTGATATTGTTCAGCGATAATAAATCTATTGTAACATGGTAACGTGGATGTGAATATTCATAGTTAATATTGTTATATCTAAAGTTTATTGTAAGTAATAATTTTTTTAAGTGCTTATTAATTAAATTTAAATATAATTACAAAATCATTATTTAAATCTATAATAGAAAATAGATTTTAACTTATAACTACTTATATGTTATATATTGTTAATATGATAAGTTATATTATGATTTTCTTTTTTAAAAAAAAATATTTGTAATTTTATTAATAAAAAACAAAATTACAATATAACAATTTTTTTTAATATATAATATTTTTAAACCTTTTAAGCACACCATAACGTCTCTCATATTAACTTCTATATTATTTTTGATCTTTTATAAATAAATATCTACAAATATTTTAATTCTATAAAATAAACCTATTAACATAAATTTAATATACCGAACTAACATGTAAAAAAATGTTTACACATTTTACATTACATCTCCTATATACGGTCTGTTAAAACGACTCTCAATACAATACTATTAAATAAATTAATAAAAAAATTCTTAATCTAAATTTGTTGTTAATAAAATATATTATAATTATTAACTTAAATTTAAGTGCCTTCCACTATAATCAATTTTATAATACATCACATTAATTTGAGCGTTTTAATTAATTTTAGATTTAAAATTTGAGCATATAACCCTGCATGTGAGATGCACTGTTTTTATTAAATATGAGTAATTTAAAATTAATTCAATAATATTTTTTATTTAATTTTATGTTATAATTATCTATATATATTCAATAAATTTAGATTATATTAATTTTAAGTTCTAATTTAGTATTTTGTGGTGATATAATATATTATTTGTTATTTATTTTTTACAAAATGGTATATGGTATATTACAAAGTTACCGCATATTTATGTAAAAAAATAAAATTAAATGGCTGACGATAAAATAGTAAAATTAATGTTATTTCTGGTTATTAGGAATATTTAAACCTGTCATATTAAATAGTGGTAATGTTAAGATAACATAATAAATTTCATTGTATTTTACCTATAACCAAGTCATAACTTTAAAGGGTCGATTCTTCATGAATTTCGCCCATCTACTATTCAGTTATTACTTAAGCTTTACATACAGATTTAAAGCACTACCCTTACTTACTATGCACATGATGTTTTTATTTCACAGATAGTCTATTAATTGTTATAGTAATTCTTTTGGGGGTTATGATGGCCCTAGGCTCGGCGGTACCATGTCTCTGGAGTCTTTGGACGCTATCCAGCTGGTCATTCTGGCCTCGGAAAGTGCTCCCCGTCCATGGTCATTTGGTGATGTATTGCATCGGACGGTGGAGAGTAATCTCATTGATCTATGCATTCGTCGTCGCTCCATTTTCCTTCGCATTCCCTCCTTCCTGGTTCAAATGCTCCGCTTCAGGACATAGTTCTATCTCATTTGCACAGGTGAGTTTTTTAACAATGATTTCTCCAATAACCTTCCTTTGGTGTAACCCCAATGTTCTTAAACTTCTTCGTTGGTCTTTTTGTTTTTAGGTTGTTCCACCATTTCAAAGTGGGTTAGCTCCCACACAGGCTTACCAACATTCATGTCCGACTCTCTGCTATGAGGAGGGTATTCATACATTTTCATATCCAAGTAATGGTTATATGTTCAATGCAAGAGTTTATAACTTTGTTTTGTTTTTTTTTAAGAATTGTCAGTTTATAACCTTGTGCTACTCTTGCACAGGGGGCTTCATCGTCATTTATGATTTGGAACGAATGCTAGGGTTTAAGTCCTTTGCTCGACTTACTGAGTCTAGTCGAAAATGGCCAAGTTTAATCGTCGAGTATTGTGCTTCGCCCAAATTGCGTTTTCATCTGGGGTTTAACATTATAGTAGGGTTTTGGGTTCAACAGTTTAATTCCTTTTGCTGGAAAACTGCTAGCTCGGCCTTGTATGCAATATTTAGGTTTGTTCTCTAGATTACATGAACTCTATTTGTTGTAAGTAATTCAATGGCTTTGGGCTCGGCCTAGGCTCTTATGGCTATAATAATTTTGAAATGAAAAGCCCTCAGTTGGCTACTTGAACCCTGGTCTAGACTTAGTTCTCGTCTTCCTCTTTGTTATAGCTTCATGTTGAACTGTTGCTTTGATGAGAGGGCATGTTTTTCTTCATTTGTGGCGATCCCTCTCGGAACAGTATAATGATTCATGTTTTAATAGAATCGAATTTTCCATAATTACTTACTCTCTGTGTAATATTATTGTCAAAGGTTTTATGGTTAATTTCTTATTCAAAGGTTTAAAAATCTGTTATACCTGTAACCTCGCAATTGCATGTAAATCTATGAATATCTGAATATATGTTAACAGGATGTTCGAATGGTTCTTGATTCTTTTTCTTCGAATTTGTAATCATGTTTCCAAAATTTTTTTTTTTTTTTTTTTAGTTCGAACATAATACATGATTTTCTATGTTCTATTAAAGTTCTGCATTCAGATATTCTTCCTGTAGCAGTGTTTATGTGCCTGAAATTTCTACCCCTTTTTCTATGAGAAACTAGTGACAAATTAGTTTATTTCTAGAATAAAATTCAAGCTTCTTATGTCAATTTCCTACTTCGAAGTTTAAATAGTTATTTTATAATCTGGATATAATGACTTGTATATTTCTTTTACCTATACAGATTAGTAAGAATTAGCTCTTTAATATCTAGAGCAATCTGCTCGTCTAAAATAAGAAAGATTAAATCCTACTACCATATAGTATACCTTCTACCTATACAACACAAGATTTTACTTATCTGAATATTCGCTAACTTCCAGTCGTTAGTCTAATACCAGACCTTAGAATACTTGCTGCTTTTTCCTCCCAATCGTGAGACTGTTTAATCAACTTGTCTCCCCTTGAGCTGCTTCTCACATGCAGAGTTTTCTCTTAAGACTATAATCTTTTTGTTACAACTATCTAGTCCTAACCAAACTTAGCTCCAGGAACCCGCCTGATATCTCAACACATTGTTCTCATTTCAAACATCACTCTTTTCCCTCTCTCTCGATCTCAGGTACACTTACCCTCTTGATCTTTTTCCTTGAGAATAAATCTCCAAGAAAATTAGTTAGGAATGGTAACTACCAACCTAACTACCTGACATGGGAGAAATATGTAACTGTCATCATATTGACATTTTCACTTTCTGCATAAATTAATCACAATAAATAATTATATAAACTTATAATAGTATTTAGTTTGTTTAGCTACAGTAATTTAAATATTTACAATTACTAGGGACATCACATCTTCCCCCCCAAGATTAAACATACTGGAAATAAATTTGGAAAAGTCTTCCACATAACCTGTTCGTCTTCCTAGGTGGCCTCCTACGACCTAAAGTGTTGCCATTTCACTTTAACTTGGGTGATAACTCGTTTC
Source organism: Pinus taeda (assembly GCA_000404065.3). Taxonomy (NCBI): domain Eukaryota; kingdom Viridiplantae; phylum Streptophyta; class Pinopsida; order Pinales; family Pinaceae; genus Pinus; species Pinus taeda. Next base: position 26,944 of record APFE030382699.1, on the reverse strand, counting down.
CGCAACATTACTTCTCTCTGATCAAGTATACCCAAGGATTCGACCAAGAACTCGCCTTCCAATTTGACCTATACACAATTTTTTTTTAGTTAGTCATTTCCTTTGGTAATCAGTCTTACAACCTATTCATAGTATGTCATGTTCTTAAATAATTCTTCTAATTTTCTTGTATATCCTGCCAATTGATTATATGGTTAGGATCATATATGTATTTTTTTAATACAGAAACATGAAAGACATTATGCACATGAATATGGCTGGGTAAAGCAATCTGATAAGCCACCGGCCCAATTCGAGCTAGAATTTGGAAAGGACGCAGAATCGGGGTGCTAATTTAGCACATCTGCTCCATTGCAATGTATTCTTCTTGGCTCGTACATGAACATAAACACGATATCTAACTTCAAATTCCCGAAAACTTCTCTTCCGGTCAACAAAATTCTTTTGTCGGTCCTGAGCGGCCTTTAAATTGGAACATACTTTTTTAACCATATCCTCCATATATTTTAACATGTCTGGCCCTAACATCAATTTATCCTCTAGGCTGCGCCAACTCAAGGGTGCCTTGCACTTGCATCCATATAATACTTCAAACGGACTCATTTGTAAAGATGTATGGTAACCGTTGTTTTAAGCAAACTCTACCAAATGTATGAAATCCTCGCATTTAGAGGTTGTTGCATTACGTAAGTTCACAGCATATCTTCAACTATTTGATTTACTCACTCGGTCTAACCATCCGTTTGAGGGTGGTAAGCAATGCTGAAATGCAGCTGTGTGCCTAAACCTCCAAAGAAGGCCTTCCAGAAAGTTAATGTAAATTTGATATCGCGGTCAGAAATTATAATCTTTGGTATTCCATTTAATCTAAAAATGGTTTGCATGAATATGTTAGCAATTTGTACAGCCTTGTAAGTTGACTGTACTAGTATAAAGTGAGAAGATTTGCTCAACTTATCTACTACCACCATTATTGAGTCATTCTGCTTTTTAGACTTAGGTAGTCTTGTAATAAGATAGATGGAAATGGTTTCGCACTTCCATTTCGAAATGGGCAACAGGTGGAGTAATCCAGCTAGGTGACGGTGTTCTGCTTTCACTTGTTGGCATTCCAAACAACGAGCCAAATACTCAACTACTTCTTTCTTCATACCGGGCTAGAAATATTCATTTTTGAGTGCATTTAATAACTTCTGGTATCCAGGGTGGTCTGCATACGGAATTTTATGATATTCATCTAAAATTAAAATTTTAATATTTTCTGGTTAGGTAGATACATTCTCCCCCTATATGTCAGTATACCTTCTTGATTTACCTCATATCCCAGTTGTTGTTCATTGTTGTTTAAAATTTTAGCTTGTTGTCATAAGAATTTTTATTCCGGATCTTGCATTGTTGCCTCTTTAATATGCTCAATAAATGTAGTTCGCACTTCACTAAAAGAGACCTCATATATACAGTTTACCTTCTGAATTAAGGCATCCGTGACTCGGTTCTCCTTTCCTTTCAAGTGCTTGATTTCAAAATCAAATTCACTTAGGAAGTCGTCCCAATGAGCTTGCGTAGCATTCAAAGTGGGCTGCTTAAAATAGTTTGTTAAACTATGATGATCAATCATTAATAAAATTTTCTTACCCATCAAGTAATGGCGTCACATCTTTAATGCATGAATGACTGTTGTTAGCTATAATTCATAGGCTGAATATTTTTGCTCGTGCTCCTTAAGCTTCCTAGACTCATAGGCAATACCCATGCTCTCCCGCATTAGTACGCCACTTACACCTTCCTTGCCGGGATCTGTAAAAACCACATAATCTTTATTCAAATCTGCAATGCTCAAAATGGGTGCAATGGTGAGTAAATGTTTAAGTTGATCAAAACTCCTTTGACAATCCATGGTCCACTTAAAACTTTTTCCTTTCTTTTGTAGAGGTAATGGTATATGCCACCCTGGAAAATCTTCAGCAAATCACCTATAGTATCCGGCTAGACCCATAAATGATCTTATATCAGTGATGTCTTTTGGGACTAGACACTCCATTATATTTTTTATTTTCTTTGGATCCACAACAATTCCATCTCTGGTAATGACATGTCCTAGATACTAGATTTACTCTTTAAAGAAATCACATTTGTTGTACTTGGCGTACAATTAACGTTCTCTTAAAACTTGTAGAACAATACATAGATGTTCTTTATGTTCTTCTATATTCCAAGAGTAAATTAGTATGTCATCGATAAAAATCAACACAAATTTATCCAAAAACTGATGAAATACATTATTCATGACACACATGAAGGTCGTGGGAGCATTAGTTAGCCCGAAGGGCAACACAATGAACTCATAATGCCCATAACGAGTTCTAAAGGTTGTTTTTTTCTATATCTTCTTCCTTTATTCTAATATGATGGTAACCTAAACAAAGGTCGATCTTTGAAAACACAATCACACCCTTCACCATATCAAACAACTCATCTATACGAGGTAAAGGGTATTTATTCTTGATGGTCAGTTTATTTAACTAGCGGTAATCCATGCACATTCGCAAGGTTCCATCCTTCTTCTTAATGAAAAGCACGGAAGCTCCCCAAGGTGATACACTTGGGCAGATATATTTTTTATCAAGAAATTCTTGTAGCTACTTTTTTAATTCTTTTAACTCTGGTATACTCATGCAATAAGGAGCTTGGGATACCGTGGCAGCTTCCGGGATTAACTCAATGGTGAAATCTATATCCCTCTTTGGAGGAAGTCCCAAAATTTCTTCACGAAACACGTCCGGAAAATTTTGCACCACATGTATATTTTCTAAAGAAACAATTTTTTCCTTCAAGTTAGTATATCCTACCTGTATTGCATAAATTTAACATCATTTTTCTAATACATTTTATTAATTGAGAGGTTGTTACTGGTCTTAATTTTAGTGGTCTTAGTATGCCCTAAATTTCCTGCCTCTTTCCTTCTTCATCCATATAGTTAATAGTTTTGGTTTTACAGTTAATGAGGGACCATTGTTTTTCCAACCAGTCCATACATATTAGGATATCATACGATCCTAGGAGAAACACATTCAAGTCTGCCATAATAGACCAAACTACTAACTTTAGGGGCAATTGCTGACATTGGCCAACACCCTTCTCTTTACTCCCGTGGCTAGTTGTACTAACCATGGATTCTTAAACTTAACAGCTTACAGACAACATTGTTCTACTAATTTGGGACTAATATAACTCAAAGTAGCTCCTAGATCAATTAAAATTGATATAGTTTGGTTGAATATTTTACCTTCAAATTCTATCATAGTTGGTTGGTATTCCACCTGATGGTCTTCAAGGGAAGCATTGATTTTAGGAATAATTCTTACCACTTCTCCCACAATTGATACTTCTTGAATCTGTGTAACCTAATTAGTTCACTTACGGTATGGACAATTTTTGATGTAATGTGGTTCTCCACATCCCCAACATTGTACTGGAGGTCTAGCTGCTACTTCCACTTCAGTTCTGCCTGACTGCTAATTTGTCTTAGACTCACTTGAAAATTTGAATCTGGGCTGATCTCTGTTCATATTTTTGTTTTCTTTCCCTTTATGGACCCCCTTGTTGACTATGGTCTTATTTCCATTACTGTTAGAGGTAAACTTAATCCCATTTTTGTCAGCCCATCTCTTTCCCCTATCTCCCTTTTGCCTGTTTTGTTGATAGCATAATTGAGCCTTTCGTATAACTTCGTCCATGGTCTTCAGGTTATCAAACTTGAGACGCTCTTTCATGAACAACAACAGACTGCTGATAAACCGTTGCACTTTCTCCTTTTCTTCCCCTATATAAGGAACATACTGAAGAAAGGAATTAAATGTTGCTATGAACTCATCCATAGACAACTAACCCAATCGAAGATCATGAAACTCTTTTGCCTTCTCGTCATAAAATCTTTCAATTAAATATTTCTCCTTAAATTACTTTTGAAAATTTTCTCAAGTTATGCTCAACACATTTATTCCATGTACCATTTTTACTTCTTCCCACCATAGGGTGGCTTTTCCTTGTAGCTGAAAGATGGCCAAGTGAGCCTTTAAATTATGGTCGTATTCATACAGTTGAAAATACTTATTCATATTGATAAGCCAGGCTTCAGCTGCCTCTTCCTGTTCACCATCAAAGAGGGTAGGTTTTATTTTCTGAAATTCTTCTTGTAGTTCTATTTTCTGTGTTTTATGTTCTGATACATTATCATATTCTTCCTCTTGATTTTCTTTGCCGCCTTCTGTTTCTAAATTCTCGATTCGAAATTCTTGTTCGCTAGTCATGTTTCTGTGCTCAGGGCTGGGAATTGGTTGTCGTTGATTCTGTCTATCAGACAGACTCTTCATGACCTTTTCCTGCTCTTGCATCAACCTTTCATTATTTTTCGGTAACCGGGTCATCTCATCCTTCAGTTCTTTCACAATTTACAAGATTGCAGTATTATTATTGCACAACCTTTCCCCCAACTGTACCCATACCTCGAAATTGGCTTCTTGAAAAGATGTTGGTCTCGTCCTTGTCACGGGTCTGTGTGGTGCAACTCCAGTCCTTCTCATGCTGGCTGCTTTTCTTTCTTTCTTTGTGTACATCACAAATTTTTTTATTCATTTATTTTCCATAGGTATTAGCTTTGTAACCTGAGGGCTCTAATACCACATGTCACATACCCATGTAAAAAAATAAAATTTAAATGACTAAGGATAAAATAGTAAAACTAATGTTACTTCTGGTTACTAGGAATATTCAAACATGTCACATTAAATAGTGGTAATGTTAGGAAAACATAGTAAATTTCATTTTATTTTACCTATAACCCAGTCATAACTTTAAGGGGTCGATTCTTCACACAGATTTAAAGCACCCCCCTTACTTACTGTACACATGATGTTTTTATTTCATAGATAGTCTATTAGTTGCTACATTAATTCTTCTAGGCATTATGACGGCCCCAGGCTCAGCAGTACCACGTCTCTGGAGTCTTTGGATGCTATCCAGCTGGCCATTCTAGCCTCAGAAAGTGCTCCCCATCCACGGTCATCTGGTGATGTATTGCATCAGACGGTGGAGAGTAATCTCGTTGATCTATTCATTTTCCATTGCTCCATTTTCCTTCGCATTCCCTCTGTTAGCCTCCTGCTGCAGCAGGTTACTCATATTTCATGATTGACATTTTACAGGCCAAATATGTCATACTTTGCATGCTGCAATGCTCCATATTTGCTAAGCAGTCACCAAGCAAAGAAGGCTACTCAGAGTTCATCTAACTGCTTTCCAAATTCTGAAAAGTCATTCCAGTTTTGTACAATTTTCAGCTAAAGGGAGGTCCAAACAACTTAATCTTGGTCTCCCCAGGTTTCAATTTCCTATTTTAGAATATAGAGAATGAAAATATGTCCAAACAGCTTAATCTTGGCAGATTCTTAGACAGGTAGAGAATCAAAGGAGCCCAACTGCTTAATCTGGGCCCTTGGAAGAAAAAAGGGTAGTTTGTAGATAGGAAGGCATAAAAAGAAAAAATTGAAATGATGGGTCTGGAGGTCTAAGTGCACCCAAACCAAAAGAAGAAAAAAAGTTAGGTAAGTAGGCTGGGTAGGTAGTTTTGAGGTTGCAGAATCTTGATTTCTAATCAATTCTATGTTTTCAGGGTGTCATCTCTACTCAAGGCACAATCACCAGGCAGTTTTATGTGAAAGAGCTCAAAACAGGCATAACTAACTTCCTTTCCTCCATCTCCCCCAAATCCTTAACTAATTTCCCCAAAAAGAGGTCAAGATCTGTTTGATATCTCTTAGTTTCATCATTTTTCATGTGATTGACCTGGGAGAAGATTTGTTTCACTCAAAGAGGATCCATACTTTCTCTATAAGGTTCTATCTCCGCTTTTGAAGCCTAAGATCTCTAAATCTTAGCGCTTTCTTGTCATCCCCATGTTAACTACTAACACTATTATTTAACTCCCTATATTTTCCCTATCCCCATACCAAAACTATGTAGATAATCCCCTTATGTAAATATCCCCTCCCCCTGGTTGAAATATAACCATAAATACCTCACTGGGAATTACTAAGTCACCTGGACTTTAGTAAGAGCCCTCCCTCTGCAAACATTCCCACTCCCAAGTGTCTGGACCCCTTCCAAACACTAAGGAAACCCTTTCCAAAGGCTAATAACCCTCCCCACACATTCTTCTGTGAAAACTATTAATGTTTGTTTGATAACTTTCCACCGCGCAAAACACAGTTGCCCAATTTCTAAAGTTTAAAACCCACAACGCTGTGAAAAATTAAGCCTTCAACGCGCGCGCACCTTTACTAAACCCCGCGCATCTCCCTTTTCCGTCCACCGTTGGATCGCCTCCCCCAGATCCGACGGTCCTTGTTCACATCGCGCGCCCGATGGTGGTGGTAGGTTACCACCTGATGTCCGACGGTTTTACCGTCGTACACCGGGACAGGTTGCGGCCTCCCATTGCATCGGGCCGCCCCTGACAGAAACCACCTCCGCACCAAAGGCGGTCCGACGCATAGGGAAAACCGCCCTCCCCTCACATAACAGGAGCGACACCTCACCCTGCCATGTCGCCTCCACGTCACCTGACCCAACCTGCGCCCGGCCCATGTCACCCCGCCGTACTGCCACGCCACCTTGACGATGTCAGTATGCTGACGTCACACCCATACCAAAGGACCCCACTGCTGACATCAGCATGATGACGTCATCCGCCGTACTGCTCATGTCAGCAGCCAAAAAACCGAAAATTCGCGCAAGAGCAAAAGTCGAGCTTCGGAGCTCCGGAATGAGAAACAGAGGCAATTTTCGATGCGCATCGCTACGGGAAATAGGCCATATTGGGGAATCTTTACGGAATATTTTGATCCCTTGGCCCGTTTTGCACCGAAAAGGCTTGAAATTGCCCGATTTTGCCAAATTAAACCGATTTGAAGACAGGAAGAGACCAGAGACAGCGATTAAAGAGTATCAGATCAAATTTACAGAGAGAAAGCACGTCAAAGAGTATCAAAAAGCGGCGGAGACCATAAATGTAGTGGTAAAGAGTATCAGCGAAGATCTTAACAGCGGCCCAAAGCAGGAGAAAATTAAATACCTTCCAGCAAAGTCAAAGAAAGGGGCGAGGCCACTCAAAACTCTCAAATCACGGTTGTTGCACATTTAACTCACACCAGAACAAAGCTGCAACTCCCAAAGCATAGTTATTCCAGCAGTACTGCATTGAGCCTCCAAGGGCCACATTGCACTTTTTTTGATCCAGCTACCTCTGACACAGTTCAATAGATATTTACCTGCATTTAATTTTGGCACAATTTTAGGTTTAGAAAAGCTCTTTTGCAAACCTGTTTTAGGTCAATTGTAATAAATAGTTCGAGATATTTTCACTATAAAAGCAGTCCTCAATACTGGATTAAGGGTTGGTTGGTTGGTTGGCTAGTGAAGAAACGATCTTTAGCTAGACTCGCACTGTAACACCTGATAAGTTTCTATAATCAAAGACTGCATATGAGCTTTGGAGAATGGATTGTTCACTGTGTGTACTGGTTGAAGAGTGATTATGGAATTCTCGTGCTGTCGCATAACTCAATAAGTGCTTCTTACCTCTGTTTTCCATTCATAAGTTACCATCTAAACAATAGAAAAGAAGATTAGCTTAGAATTTGTTTAAATACACTCTATGCTCAATTTCTGTTGTTTCTTTATGTTTTCCTCTGTTTAGACATAAATATGAATTCCACATGGCTCATGTTTGCCCGAACCTTAGACAGTTATCCAGGGATTCTTCATTGCCCCTAGATAGAGATCATCCTTCCCTCTGTTAAGCTAAGTGAGAGATTCTTAAGTGCCTCTCATTCCTTACATATCATTCACCCTTTTAGTTTGAGGATTGTGTTATGAGCAACTATCCTGCTTCATATTTCTCTTATGACCAGGAAAACGCACTGATAATCTTAACCCATGACTCCATGCCCAATGGTTTGAAACTTATCACTTCATGAATTGCCTCTCTGCCTAAGAGCATTTCCCTTCCATCCAAACACAAACAAAAACCCCTGAACCAAAAAAAAGCTAGCCTAAAATCATCAACAAAATTAAATCATCAAGAGAGAGCCCTCTTTGATTGCAGGTGGGCTAGAACCTGCAATCCAAAGATTGGTTTGTGGTTACCTCGGCTGTATCCCTACAGGAGCTTAGGGACAACCTGAGTGATAACATAATGGTGACTCCACTGGGGAACTCCTCAGATAATCTCACTAAACCGGTCTGCAGCCCCACAGAGGAAGAAACCGACCTTTGAAAGCTTCAGTCGACCTGTGTTTTTTAGAAAAAGTTCCCAAAAAAAAGAGAGTAGAAGCTGGCTCCTAAGAAGCAAACGCGTAATACACGATCAAATCCGGATTCAAATAGCCCAGCTGTTTTTGAAAATCCGAATTTAATTCCTAAGATCATTAGAAAACAAAAGCAAAAAGAAGACCCAACTGCTGCGAGTCCTGAAATAGTTCAGCCCAGTAGTGTTCCAACTCCTGTCAAAGTTTTATTCTGGTCAACCCCAAGTTCCCCTGGTTCATCACCTCCTTCTCCAAACAGCTCTTCTACACCTCCATCCCATACTCCTATTACTAATACTACTCCTTCTACCCCGGTTGTTCCTGTTATCCCAGCTGCCCTAGCTTTTCCGCTTATCCCCATCATCATGGCTAGATATGCGCCCTTACAGTTGCCTGCTAATCCCGGGGCTATGCCTCAGAACTACGAGAAAAAAATCACCTATTTTGATGGTACAAACTCCTGCACCGCCCTACAACATACAAAGAAAATGCAGGATTATTTCGAGAGTTATGAAATTGATGATGACAGTGTAAGAATGAAGATTTTTGTCCAAAGTTTGACCGGTGATGTCAGAACCTGGTTTAGGGCACTTACACCCAATTCCATATTAAACCCTGAAGCCTTATACCAGGAATTTATTAACAGATGGGAGAAAAAGAAAGACCCCCTGCACATACTATCTAAGTATGATACTATCAAAAGAGGACCTCAGGAAATAGTTTTGGATTACTGTGCAAGGTTTAATAATGTTTACAGTGCAATACCACAAAATTTAAGACCTCCACCTGATCTCGCTTTGTACAAATTCCCTGATGGCTTTGATGCTGAGATGGCATATCAGTTAAGGGAAAGAGCCCCTCAAATCCTTGTAGAAATGCAAGATGTTGCTGTTAGTGTGGAAGCAAATCTAATTTCTAAAAGAAGCAGAGCTAGAACTGAGAGAAGAACTACCTTCAAAGAAGAACCCTCAGCCTTCGATCAGAAGCTAGATGCTATCATCAGTGGCATCCACAGGCTGGGAGACAGAGTAGACAATGTTGAGAGGAAAACTTCATGGGAAGGTCAACAACCCAATGCCATGAGGAACCCGAACTTCAGAAAAACTCAAAACACAAACGCTGGAAGGGCCAGTCTCGACCATGATATTAGGCCACCTTTCCAAGAAAACTATGCGGAGGCATCTACATCAACTGAGCCCACATATGGGACTCATATGAACTTGATAGATTCAGAAAATGAACAGCAAATCTTTCTTACTGAAGAAGACCGACCATACCCTGATGCAAAACAATTTCACACCAAGTCAGGAGAGTCCTTCGATTTTAAACAAGGCTATGATACCGCTGTGTACGAGGTACACAAGCAATACAAATTAAGAACAAGGACCATTGATGTTCCCCCATCTAGCAGAACAAAAGATAGCAAACAGCTCAACAAAATTAAAGGAAATATCACCATAAATCAACCAGCTAACAACTCTGTCCCAAGCCCGCATCAGGTAACTGTGGAGGATGTAACAGACACGCACTCTCCTATTGATCGGCCTCTACCTCCCTCCTCCCCAAAAGAAGATCTGAATGGCACTCCTAAAAATCTTCCCAAAACAGAAATACCACAAACTATCATACAACATGACATTGACATTCCAAAAGAAAACATAGAGAGTATGCCTGAAAAAGAGAAATTCACCACTATCAACGCCAAGAACTCATTGGAGAAACCATTCAGTTTAGAAGCAGAGATTGGAAAACTCAAGATATCCATTCCCCTCTCAGAACTTGCCAAACATGATGTATATTGGCAACAAATTCAAAGGTCACTTCAATTACGAGAGGTAAGGGATGATGTAAACGTTTTAGACGATACCCCTGAGCTGTTGTTTGGTCCAGAAGTTAACGAAAAATCAACATATGGACCTGTTCCACCTTTTTATGTCAGTCTGCACATACACGACAAAATACTGCATAATGCTATGTTTGACTCAGGTGCCTCACATAACCTTATGCCCAAAGCTATAATGGAAAGGTTGAACCTTGATGTCACAAGACCGTACAAAGATCTGTATTCCTTTGACTCAAGTCAAGTAAAATGTTTAGGCTTGATCAAAGACCTTTGTGTCTCTCTAGTCCAATTTCCCAACAAGACAATCTTAATGGACGTAATAGTTGTTGACATTCCCACAAAGTATGGCATGCTCCTATCCAGATCGTGGGGAGAAAAATTGCAAGGGTCCCTTCAACTCGACCTCTCTTATGCCACTATATCTGTCTTTGGGCAACCAAAGAGACTATATAGAGAAACATTAATGAAGTATGTGGTAGGCAGTGAGGAAAAGCCCCAAAATTTTCCAATTTACTCAATCCATTCCGATATGGATTCTTTTATTTTATTTAATGATAACACCAGCCCTCCAACTAATGATAAGTCGTTATCCTTGGAGCAGGAAACGTACATCAATGAGGAATTAGTTGCCAATACCCATGACATTGTCCCAATAATCAAGGCAACCAATAAACAGCAAGAAGAACATCCCGAAACAGAAATTGTAAGTCTGCCCAATCCTCAAAAAACTGAAACTCTCAATACAAACCTCAAACAAGAAATCACATGGTATTTAGAGTTTGATGGTTCTGTTAACAAGTTAGGAGCAGGGGCCGGAGTACGGATTTACAATACTCATGATAATCACGCACGAGGCCATGCCTATAGACTCAATTTCAGATGTACAAACAACATGGCAGAGTATGAAGCTCTTCTCTTAGGCCTTAAGCTGCTCAAAGTCCTGGGAGCTACTAAAGTCTCCATCCTAGGTGACTCTAACTTAATTATACAACAAATGAAAGGTAATTTTGTCGCTAATGATAGTAGAATGAGAGCTTACAGAGCTGTTGCCACCGAATTACTCAATGCCTTCAGTGAATTCAGTCTTGCCAAATTTGCACGAGATCATAATATTCATGCCCATAGTCTAGCAACCTTTGCTAGCACATGCAAGCTTCCCTTTGAACCAAATCACCATTTCACCGCTGAAATAAAACACAGACCTTCGATCCCTAACAATGTCAAGGATTGGCAGGTATTTCAAAATGATGCCCAGATTAACAGTTTTTTAACTCTTGAGGACAAATTTTCCAACACAAACATTGACATGGATGCCATGACCGACTCACAACAGCTAGCAGAAGAAAATCACCTGACTGTAACAGCTGCAACAGCTAAACAAATCCTTAACCCAACTGTTTTTAACAATACAAACATAGAACAGCTGAAACAAATATGTTTAGAGGAAACAGCCAAAGCAGACGATGAGTTTATTGATCTAAAGAATAATGTTCTACCTGCCGGCCTTACTCCATTGGAAGACATGTTTGATGACAATGATGTGCCCAAAAAGCCAAAGATGGAACCTTCGAATGCTGCTATATAAGAACACAACATAGGAACAGCAAAGCATCCCAGAATGATTAAGCTGTCCAAAAATCTGCCCCCTGATCAAAAACCGAAATATGTGGATTTGTTCAAAGAATTCCAAGATGTATTTGCCTGGAGTTATGAAGACTTGAAGTCCTACGACACCACAGTGATCCAACATACCATTCCCTTAAAACCAAATCAAAAACCGTTCAAACAGAAACTGAGGAGAATCAACCCCATGCTTCTTCCCCTTATCGAAAAGGAAATAAAAAGAATGTTTGAAGCAAGTATCATTGCACCCATCAGATTATCTGAATGGGTATCTAATTTAGTTCCCACTAGG
>APFE030382699.1:3305-14056 GCA_000404065.3 Pinus taeda | reverse complement strand
GTCAATGCTGGACACCAAACTCACTAAGTCCACAACCTTCCATCCTCAAACTGATGGCCAGACAGAGGTTGTCAACAGGATGATCGTACACATTCTGCGCATGTACAACTCAAAGCATGCACGCACATGGGACGAGAGCCTCCCCTATGTTCAGCACGGCTACAACCGGGCTCTCCACAGCTCGACTGGCCACAGCCCTTTTCAGGTGGGCTTGGGATTCCAGCCACTATGTCCCATCGATGTGGCCATGCCATTTGCAGTTACTCATGTAGATTCTGCTCATGTCCAGTCTGAAACAGATAAGGCAAACAGCTTCATTGAGCACATCCAACATATTCGCCAGCAGGTCCATGACATTCTGGAGAAATCTAATGCTAAGTACAAGAAACGACATGATCAACATCGGGTGCCACACAAGTTTCAGGTGGGTGACAAAGTCTGGTTGCATTTGCAAAAGGAACGCCTTACCGGAGCCTATCGGAAACTCAGACCACTTCGATATGGCCCTTATACCATTACCAAGGCTGTGGGAGACAATGCATTGGAGCTCAGTATCCCCCCATTCCTTGGCCTGCACCCGGTGTTCAATGTCGACCGCCTTCGGCCATACTTTCCGCCATTACTAGACACGTCCGACATTGCAGAACAACTCACACCCACAGAGTTAAATCCAGCTTGCATGGACAAGCTGCAACTGATCGGATCATGGACACACAGATCAAGCACACTCGCCAGCAGAATATCCAGCTATATCGAGTTGTCAAAGCAGGACAACTCCTTCACCAAGGCAAGTGGCTCACCAGGGACCAAGTGCAGCAGAAGTTCCCTCATCTCATGGAGGAACTCAACGCAATGGGGACCATTGCTTCCTAAGGGGGGAGGAATGATCCAAGTGGATATTGGTGGCCACCCACTAATTTGACTTGGATCCCCTCTAGTGCTTCGTGCAGTTTTTTTCAGTTTCCTTAATTATAGCACAATTTACTATTTTTAGCAGTTTTTCGGGTCCTAAACTTCCGGAGCCATTTTGAGGCCCTAAACGACGTTTTTTTGGAAATCTACCGCTAGCGATTTTTCGTGACTAAAAATCGTCTTTTCCGTCGTAGTCCTCGGAGAGATCTTTCCAACGGGCTATCATGCGCGTCAAACGGAGATAAGACGACCAATTCGCGACCCGGGAAGTTGATGTACCAACTTACCCAAAAACGGGGCCCACAATTTGGCGTTTCATCTTCCAGGGTTAGGTTTTGGAATGTGAAGGGTTTCCATTGTTTCTCAACAATAAATAGGCCTTCGAGCCTCATTGTAACACAGTTCAGAGGCATGTAGCCACACACTCTTCTCAGAGATAAGCTGCCATCGCCCTAGCTGGTTTATTTCCATTTCTGGTTGTAAGCATATTTCAGTATTTTCCATTAATGAAATGAAGTATTATTTCCGCTACATCTTTGTGTATATGGTTATCTCTGCAATTTGTTGCGTTCCTGCTTAAGTTTGGATCACTTCATGAGCAGAAAAATTCCCTTTCGCATCATTTCCCAAAAATCTTCTGTTTATCCCAATTTACCAGACTGGCGCTAATGCCCCGTGTCCTCCTCACATCGATATGAATAAATTAAAACTGTCCCTAGCGCCGATCAGATCGACTGAGCCCTTTCTTAGTTGCACCAATCCTCTTTTGGAATTTTTTTGAATATGGAGCCGAAGTTTCTAGCTCTAGAAGCTTCATAATGGAAGTCTGGTAAATGGTTATGTCGAATGGAGTCGAGGAGGTTAGTTTGGGCTCCTTTCCCCTATTATGATGGAACTAATCGAAGAGATAAGGCCTTCTCCCATGAGAAGAGGAACCATCTCCCTTCCATCCAAGGTATATAAACTTCTCCTTTTCCGAATCACAAGCTAGATTTTAGTCCTAATTAATTTTTGGCTGGAGTTTTGATTTTGGAGCAATCAACAAGTTACCCATAGTTTGTAGCTTTCTAGTTTGTGTTTAAGGGAGAATTGTGAGTTTGGTTTGGTATGAATACTAAAGGGAAGAGCCTTGAGACTACCTTTGTTGGGGCTATCAATGAGATGCTAACAGAAGTGTGTGGGAACCCGGATATGTTAGAGGAGAATAACAATTTCAAGACATCAATTATAATCTCTTCTTGAACTAATATAGATGCAACTATTGATTGATTTCCTACATGAATTGTCATCTCACATGTTTATGGCTTAATGTTTCTTGACCTATTAAGTAGGCTGAATGCAATTTGTATCTTATCATGTTTGTTGTTTGCTGTTGTTTACTTGTTTTAGGCATTCAAAGGAAGGAAACGAAAGATAGCTGGAGAAAGGAAGAAAGGTGTCACCAAGTGGAATATTGTACTAAGAGGTAGGTCCTCTTATTTGATTCTAGCTTATGGAGATCTTCCATAGATTTTTTTTTGTGGCTAGACCCACTCTCTCGGGCTAGAGGGATTGTTTGTGTCCGCACTTAGAATTTACCTGCACCACAGGAAGTTATTGGGAAGTTGAAGCACTATTATGAGCAATCGAAGCACAAGACTAAGCCTAAGCGTGACTAGAGAGGAAATGACAAAATGGAAGGAAAATGAAAGAATGAAAGGAAAATGAGCTCTGAAGCAGGAAATACCTAAGGATGTAGTTGAGAAAGAGAATGTGGCTCCTTATAAGAAATTTAACGCAGTTAAGAAGGGACATGGATCCCAACCTAGAGAGCACTAGAATAAGGGTAGTGGTAGAGAACCTTTGCAATGTTAGATTTATGGAAAGGATCATTGCAAGAAGGATTGTCCATTGTATCAGGGTGGAAGACCTCATATCTTCAGTGCTAAGGAGGCACGGATAGTTGGGGATGTTGGCGAGAGCATTCCTTTGATTATGCACATTTGATAAAAAACATGCATATCACTAGCTATCCATTATTGATATGTAAGGTAATATTTGTGATCGAGCTGATTCCATTTTTATTGATCCTGGATCTAATTATAGTTATGTTAATCCTAGCCTTATGGATAAGTGTGGCTTAAGTAAATAAGTGCATGCAGATTCTTGGTTGGTGCAGTTGGCTATAGGTACCAATAAAAGAGTTCATCGTTAGATGAGAGCCTGTGCATTTGATTTGAATGGTATGTCTACATCAGTGCATTTGAATGTGCTTCCTTTTGGTTCATACAATATGATTTTGGGTATGGACTGGTTATATCTTCACGAGACTAAGGTAGATTGCTATGAGAAGGCTATTGAGTGTTTGGATGATGATGGAGAGAAGATAATCTTGTAGGGTAAGAACATTGGTGAGAATGGTTAAAACTATGATGGAAAATCGTAGTTATAGGAAAGTGTGTGTATTATTTGCAATACATTTTTCTAGTGACAAGAGGAAGGATGTTGAAGATGTTGAATTTTTGAAGAGGTATCCTATTTTGCAATATATTCATGATCTATTTCTAGTGGATATTTCAGAGCTACCACCTCATAGGGAAGTGGATTTTTCTATTAAGTTGGTACCAGGAGAAGCACCAACATCAAAGGCACCATACAAGATGGGCATTATGGAATTAGTGGAATTGAAGTTGCAACTTAAGGAAATGATTGATAAGAGATACATTAGGCCAAGTGTGTCGCCTTGGGGTGCACAAGTATTGTTTGTGAAGAAAAATGATGGCACTCTTAGGTTTTGTATTAATTGCAGACAATTGATCATGGTGATGATCAAGAACAGGTACCCTTTGCCACAAATTGATGACTTTTGTGATTAGTTAAAGGGAGAAACAATGTTCTCGAAGATTGAATTTAGATCAAAATATCATCATGTACACGTCAAAGAAGAGGACATCTACAAGACAACATTATGTACCAAGTATGGGAATTTTGAGTTTGTAGTGGCTATGTTTGGTCTTACTAATGCTCTAGCTACTTTTATATGTTTGATTAACAATGTGTTGCATCCTTATTTGGAAACGTTTGTCATAGTATTCATTGATAAAATATTGATATATTATAAGAATGTGGAAGAGCATGCAGAGCACCAAGTAGCAGTGTTAATATTGTTGAGAGAGATTAGTTGTGTGCCAAGATTAGTAAGTACAATTTATTTTAGATCAAAGTTCATTACTTGGGACAAAATGTTTCCAAGGAAGGCATCATATTGGACCAAGAAAATATTAGAGCTATCATTGATCCGAATTAGATCCTTAAACATTTCTCATGACTGTTTCAAAACTATGTCAGAACAAATCTTATGAATAACAAGTATTAGAATTGTCCACTGGACAGTGGCAATTGTGGCTTGCACGAAACAACGAGGACCCTCGATCAAAGCATGATAACCGTTGGCCCATGGAGTTTGCGCAGGGACGCAAATTGGAAATCAGAAGCCTAGATCTAGAAATAGAGGTAGTTTCTGATACGCGAATAGCACTAAAGCTCTAATCACGTATCGCAGGGCAAAACCCTCAGAGAAGGAAAGCCTCAAGCACTCAATCACGAGGAAAACGGTGAAAACCATGTGAAAAGCACTAGAAGGCGGGTCCCACACCCAAAACCGCAAGATATTGTGTGCACTTCGAGTTGTAAGCGGGTTTGGCTGAGTTCAACACGATGCCACACACTTGGTGACGCGTGTCCAGTGGATGAGAGAGAAAAACTGCTTATATCACGTGAGTAACAGTCGAGAAACTCACCCAGGCGATATAGACGGAGACCATAGGATCTGGATGCTCCATATCAACGACAGAGGTTTAACCCGATGGAAGACCAAATTTGACATGGAAATAGGTTGAGGCACATAAAGGTTTGAGGTCTGACATGACCACTGAGCTTGCAGGAGAATTAGTTTTGTGAGGAAAACCTGGAGTAATGGAAATAACGACGCTTCGAAGAAAACTGGCACTCAATCCATAAGGCAACAAGTGGCCACCTCTCTGTGAAACGTTACACGATGGTGATGACATAGAAGCAGGGGAATTCCAACAGACAGAAGCAGGTGATCCAGAGAGTCGGGGAGACGAAACGAGCAGTCAGGGGATAGATTAGCTTTAAGCCACAAATAGAACATAGAGAGAGGAAGAGAAGCAGAAAGTCGAAAAGGCTAGAAAGAAGCGAATTGTAGAGAATAGGGAAGTCGAGCTAACCTGCAGAGCAAAGACATCATCGAGCAGATAGAACAGAGAGAGTTCGAGAGTCTGTGAACTCCAGAGAAGGCTTGAGAGGTTCAAGCAACTCCTCTGTGTATACCTATTTGGTATTGAGTACCAAATTGGACTCATACCACTGAGACCAGCGAGGTCGAGATTCAGTAAGGGGAGTTTATGTACTCTAGAGACTTGGGGGATCCAAGCACAATCCTACTGATCATTCCCTATTAAGTGAGACTCAAATTGAGCTCCTTATTGTAAAATATCTACTTTAAGACAATAAAAAAGGCCACCACTGAAGGCTGGACCAGGAGACGTAGCCCAGGAGGATTGGGTGAACTCCTTATTAAATTTATTTTGTTTTGTATTTTCTTACTGTGTTTCTCTTACTATTTCAAGTGTCTATGCATTTCACAATCTTATCGATCCGTTGCTCAAAATAACATAGACACACCCCAACACATGAGTCTGTAATACCTTCACTAATTAACTAAGATCATTCACGAGTGATTTTTAGATCAAGTGGTATCAGAGCTCCTAGGTTGTTTAAGGTTAGACAAGCTTTTGTTGGATTTTTTGTTGAATGCTAACTAGATCAAAGCTTAAATTAGGAGAAGGGGAGTTGGTCAAAACTAACCTGGAAATTGGAAGAGTCTATCTTCAGAAGAAAATGTTAGAAGAAAGTCCCTTGGGACCAGATCCTCAATTTATAGATAGCTTCCTAGCCATGAGGTCCATGGTAGAGGAAATGTATAGGGATTTTAGGAAACATAAATATGAAGATTCATTAGGATCCAAACAAGATAAAGGAGAAGAAGAATCTCTCCTCCATGACCACTCAAAAGGAAAAGGGAAAGAAAAAAGCTTTCTCACACCTCCTAATAGCCCTGAACATAAAAGGAAGATATCTTTGATTAAATTAGATGTTAAATTTGATTTACCCATATATGATGGAGAGTTGAATGCAGAGAAGTTGGATAATTGGATCAGACAAATTGATGTTTATTGCAGAGTGCAGAGCATCGACTCAGACAAGAGTAAGATTCATATGGCCAGCCTATGCCTTGGAGGCACTGCCTTGGTATGGTGGGAAGGTAGGAAACAAGCTAACATGAAGAAACGTGGTAAGATTCTTTCTGTCTGGAGTGAATTTGTTTTTGCAATCAAAAAGTAGTTCTATCCACTAGCTTACATGTTGCAAGTCATGATGAGCTGGCAAACTCTTCACCAATTGAAAGGGCAAAGTGTACAGGGTTACACCCAAGAATTTAGGAAAAGAGATCTGATTCTAGGAATTTCATTAGACTGACTTGAAACTCTGTTGAAGTACATAGGTGGTCTACATAGTTACATAAGGCACACTATCCTCATGTTTAATCCCACTAGAATAGATGAGGTATCTGTTCAAGCTACTCATCTAGAAGCTAGAGGAAAGAATGGGAACCCAGAAGTTGGGGGATCATCCAAACCCCTTGCAAGTAAGAATAAGGAGAAAAGAAAATTGAAATGGAAAGAAAGGAAGGCCAATACTGCACAAAAGACAAAGTATTCATGCACTCACTGTAAAAAGGATGGGCATGATGATGAGCACTGTTGG
Source organism: Pinus taeda (assembly GCA_000404065.3). NCBI lineage: Eukaryota > Viridiplantae > Streptophyta > Pinopsida > Pinales > Pinaceae > Pinus > Pinus taeda. The sequence goes on along the minus strand of APFE030382699.1, from coordinate 7,315 downwards.
ATTCTGCATCCGGAGCTGATACCTAAGAAGTTTGAGGGCAAGAAGAAGAAGACTGCTGCAGCTATTCAGAAATATTTGGGGCTGGACTCCAGAGATGAAACAACCATTGCAGCCATAGGTATAAAAGGTAAAAATTCTAAAGCATCTACTAATAATCTTGCACAATCTATTACTGATGAATAAAATGAGAGAAAAGACATGAAATTTTCCATATTCGAGTTATTTCCAAGCATCAAAAGATTGATACTTTGTTTGATAGTGGCTCACAAGTAAATTTAATTTCCGAAGCAATTGTAAAGAAGTTGGGATCAGTGAGTACACCTCACAATTAACCATACCCATTAGGTTGGTTAAGTGATAAAGCACAGCTACAAGTGACCAGACAATGTAAACTTAAGTTTTCTTTTGGGTCAATATTTGTAGATTAGGTTTAGTTAGATGTAGTTCCTTTCGATATATGTGGAATTGTTTTAGGAAGCCCTTACTTGTATGACAGAAAAGATATTTTCGATAGAGCTGAGAACAAGTATCTACTCATTAAATATGGAATCAAATACTTTGTAAGAGCTCATAATCTCAAGAATAATTATACTCTCGTAAACTCAGGGCAGATGAAACGAATTTTAAATTCATACAAACAATTTTTAGTGATGGTTGTAAAGGAAAAGAAACCTGATAAAACCAATGTATTTGAGGGCTGTGATGCTAAACAGCAAGCTGATTTAGAAAAAGTTGTTTTAGAAAATGATATCTTGTTTCAAAAACCTAAAGGTCTGCCACCCAAAAAGGAAATAGTGCATGATATTAATTTGCAGCAAGATGCTCCATTGCCTAACATCAGAATGTATAGGTTGTCTTCTATAGAGAATGCAGAAATCAAGAAGCAGGTGAAGGAGTTGCTCGAGAAGGGGTTCATCAAACCTAGCACATCACGATGTGCGTCACCAATAATTTTGGTGAGAAATAAAGATGGCTCGTGGAGAATGTGCATTGATTACCAAGCGCTAAATAAGATAATGATAAAAAATCGTTATCCCCTTCCTCGCATAGATGATCTATTAGATCAATTGAAAGAAGTTGTTTATTCTTCCAAGTTAAACTTCCATAGTGGGTATCATCAGGTTAGAGTTGTAGAACAAGATGCATGGAAGACTTCTTTCAGAACAAAGCAGGGATTGTATGAGTGGTTGGTTATGCCTTTTGGCTTAGTCAATGCTCCTACTACTTTCATGAGAATAATGAATGATGTACTCAGACCCTTTCTTGATGATTTTGTTATTATATATCTGGATGACATTCTTATATTTATCCAAACGTGGGAAGAACATTTAAAGCATGTTAAGCAGACACTAGATGTTTTCAAAAGAGAAAACATTTATGTTAAATTCTGAAAATGTGAATTTGGAAAAACATCTTTGAATTATTTGGGACATATAGTAGGGGGTGGTGAATTGAAGATAGATCTATCTAAGGTTGCAGCCATTGTAAACTATCCTAAACCCAAATCTACTACAGAAGTTCGAAGCTTCTTAGGAGCAGCACAATATTGGAGGAAGTTTATTTCTAACTTTTCCTTAATTGTAGCTCCCTTGCATGCTTTAACAGGATTGAACAAGGTGTTTCGGTGGGGAGGAAAACAGTAGAAATCCTTCGAAACCTTGAAAGTAAATATTAGTACAACACCTGTACTAGCACTACCTGATCTTAAGAGACCATTTGAGATCCAAACAGATGCTAGTGACTATGCCATGGGAGTAGTGTTGATACAACATGGAAAACGCATATTTTATCATTATAAAACATTTAATTCTATAGTAGTTAACTATCCTACATATGATAAAGAATTGTATGCATTAGTACAGAGTATGAAAATGTGGAAACACTACTTAATGGGCATAGAGACAGTCATACATATTGATCATCAACCACTTCAATACCTACACTCCCAAACTAAGTTGCAACAATAAAGACACTATAGGTGGATGGGTTTTCTGCAACAGTTTCTCTTAGTCATCAGATATAAAAAGGGCATACACAACAAAGTTGCATATATGCTATCTAGACCAATTATAAATTCATCTACTATAGTTAAGCATAATTCAGTATTGCATGAGAGATACATTTAACAATATGCTCAAGATATAGATTTCAAATATGTACATGCAAATTTAAGTCAAGGCAAACGAGTAGAAGAATTGGATTACCACCTTAAGGACCGACTCTTGTATCATTGTGGGAAGCTATGCATTCCTCAAACCGAAATGGTGAAGATAATTCGAGAAGCACACACTTCTCTAATATTAGGTCACTTTTGGGGAAGTAAAACAGTTGCACAGCTGCAAAGATTTTGTTATTGGCCAAAAATGAATGAGACAGTTTCTAGATATGCAAGAGGGTGTACCATGTGTGCTAAAAGCAATCCCAGCAATAGAAAACTAGGCTTGTACACTCCACTATGAATTCCTTCTCATCCTTGGGAAAGTGTTTCCATGGACTTCGCTGGAGGACTACCTAAATCTAGGAAAGGTCATGACTATTTATATGTTGTTGTGGATAGGTTCAACAAAATGTGTATTTTGATACCTTGTAATAAACAAATTAAAACCAAACAAACTGCAAAACTATTCTTTCAGCATGTATGGGTTCATTTTGGATTACCCACTTCCATTGTATCTGATCAAGACACTTGATTTGTTGGGAAGTTTTGGTCGAGTCTGTGGGAACTGATGGACACCAGACTGAAGAAAAGCACGGCCTTTCATCCATAGACAGATGGCCAGACAAAAGTGGTACACAAGACAATGATTCAATTGCTCAGAGGCTATTGTAGCAAGCATCCCAAACTTTGGGATGAACATTTGTGTTATGTGTAGCATGCTTACAACCGAGCAAAACATTCTTCTACACAAAGATCTCTTTATGAGACCTATTTTGGTTTCAAAGCAAGGTCTCCCTTGGATTTGTCTTTGTTAAAGACATAGCAGTTGATGGACACAGTGATGTGGACAAGGCAACCAAGTTCATTGCACAAATCCAAGAGATTCACCAGACAGTACAGGAACGGCTGGAGAAAAAGCCAAGCCAAATACAAGGCAAGCCATGACAAGCATCGGGAGGAGCATAGTTTCCAAGTTGGTGATCAAGTCTGGCTGTATATCAGCAAAGACAGAATGCAAGGTGGAGGTAAAAAGCTAAAACCCATCAGATATGGACCTTTCAAGGTACTTGAGAAAATTGGTGAGAATGCTTTTCACCTTGATTTACTAGCTTACATGCACATCTACTCAGTCGTTAATGCAGATAGCTTGAGACTATTTGAACCTTCATTAATTGAAGATCCCGAAGAGCAAAGTCAATTGCCTTCTATTGATGATCTGTTACTTGAATATCTCAATGAGTTGCAGGAACACGCAGTTTTGGATAGGAAGGTGAGGACGACACGTAGCGGAGATGTTGAGTACCTTAGGATTGGACTCAAGGGTTCAAAGCCAAGTAGTGCAAAATGGATAGAGATTGGACAAGTGAGACAGTTATATCCTCAATTAGTCAATGCTTGAAAACCAACTTTTGGTGGTCCAAAATCTTTTTCAGTGGGAAGGCCGTGATCCACATTGGATCCTTAAACATTTCTCATGACTGTTTCAAAACTACGTCAGAAAAAATATTATGAACAACAAGTATCAGAAATGACCTCTGGACAATGGCAATTGTGGCCTGCACGGAAAAATGAGGAACCTTGGTCAAAGCGCGTTGACCGTTGGCCCATGGAGTCCGCGTAGGGAAGTGTTACACTGAAATTTGTCACCATGACTATCTGCAGTTAATATGGCTCCATCAATAGTCATATTATCCTCCTTGTCAAGCCTTATACCTCTGCTCTCCATGTCAAACTTCAAAAAAGAGAGAAGTCATTAAAAATCATGTTTATCTCTGGGTACGCAGGTTCTCTCTACCTTGCCTGCGTGTACGCATCCCAAGCTCATTGTACCTACGTACTTGTACGCTCTGTA
>APFE030382671.1:3438-67560 GCA_000404065.3 Pinus taeda | reverse complement strand
ATTTCTACAACCATACATTCAATTTCACTCTTTTGGGCATAGGGATATTTGTACGGCCTGATGTTTGGAGGAACACTTTATGGAATTAGATGAATAGCACGATGATGATCACGAATAGGTGGGAGACCTTTGGGAGTCTCAAATACCTTGGATGATTGTCCAAGAATTTTTGGAGATCTGGAGAAATAGATGATTCCGATGTGGAAACATCTAGCGAACATAATTGAGCAATTACACCTCTTTGTTCCTTTTTTAGAAGCTTTGTCATATCGTTAGAGCTAATTATCTTTCTCGGTTTCCCTGCAATACCCCTTAATTCAACTTCCTTTCCTTCAGTAGAAAATTTCATGAAAAGTTCTTGAAAATTAAAAGCTATTGTACACAAGGATTGTAACCATTAGACTTCTAGTACAACATCAGCACCTCCCATTGGAATGGAAAGCATTGGGCTAGTCAATACATATTCTCCCATGGATAGCTTGATATTATGGCACTTCCTAGAGCAATTTATCATTCCTCCATTTGCAATCATCACTTGACACTATAGTGCTGGATATAGGAAGCAATTCAATTCTTTTCCTACCTTACAATGAATAAAATTGTGGGTACTTCCTGAATCAATCAACACTATTACCTTTTTCTTCTTGATTTGTCCTTCTATCTTGATGGTTTGAGGAGTGGTAATTCCCGCCAATGCATTACAAGATATGGTCGGATTCATTTGTTCTTCATATAGGCTTTGTTCCTGGAGTATATCCTCTTCTTTTGACATTTCCTGCTCCTTTTCTTCTTCCTCTTCACAATCTATGTAGAATAATTTCTTCTCAGCACACTTATGACCTTTAGTGTATTTGCTATCATAGCTGTAACAAACCCCTTTTGCTCTTTTTTCTTCGAATTGTTGTGGTGTCAACCTTATAGGTTGTGGAAGACTAGGGACTACACTTCATCTTTATAGTTGTGAGTGGTATGATTCTTGGTTTCCATAATTTTGCTTTCCATTTTTCTTGCTAACCTGAATGCCTTCTCTAATGAATCAGGTTCCCAAAGGCGAACATCATGTTGGATATTATCCTTTAAAGACCCTATGAACACATCAATCCTATGCTCCTCTGGAATATCTTTTACCCTTATGTTCAATTTTTGGAACTCCTCAATGTGCTCCATTATTGAACCCTTTTGTTTGAGACTTATCAATTGGCTAAAAAAAGTGTTGCTTTTTGTATCCTCATAATGTGCCATCAATTCTTCCGTAAAAATTGCCCAAGTGATAAATGGTTTACGAGAGCAAAGCCATTGATACCATACAAACTGATTTGGTTCCAAATATAAAGTTGCCATACGTACCTTTTGTGTGTTTTGCACATTATTGAGATCGAAAAATTGCTCCATCTGTAATATCCATGTTGCGGGATCCTTGCCATCAAACTTCCTCATATCGATTTTTGGAATATGGTGGGTCTTCAATCCAACATTAGAGTCTATGGAATCATGATTAACATTTCTTTTGTTCTCATCATGAGTTTCCTCTACTACCCTTTCACCCTTAGTGACCCTTTCTTGTAGCAACTTATTCATATTTATCTTCAATTCGTCCATGTCTGTCTTCAAATCTATCTTCAAATCATCTATCTTAGCTTCCACGTCAATCATCTTAGCTTCCACGCATTTCTTTAAACAGTCCATCTTAGCTTCTACACCTTTCTTTAAACCATCCATCTTAGCTTTTACATCTTTCTTTAAACCATCCATCTTAGATTCTGTTCCTTTTTGTGTAAGGGACAGTTGTTACACTTGGTCTTGTAATTTTGATATATCATGTTGCATTTCTTCCTCTTCTTCATGAGTCATGCTAGAGCTTTCAGGTTCCTTACTAGGCGTTTGCATTTTCTTTCATCGGGGCATCAGTTATCGATAATAATGCTCTACTATGCCCTTTGAATTCCTTCAAAATAAATTTTCAAACCAAGCTTAAGCAAAAATTTAAGAAAATCTACACACCTTTTTTCACTTTGTAGGAGCTCGATATTGCCTCTGATCTATCTCTGTACTTTCCAATCATCTAGTTTTGAATTTGTGATCTATAGTAGCCCTCTGTGTCCTCTTTCCAATGCCACAAGTCTGACCCAAATTAGATTCTCCAAGGAAGCGTTATGCGAAATCTCCCACAGTGACTTGATTATAGACTAGTTCAGTAGAGCAAACTTGTACGACGTGCCACGCATCACTGTTTCGACCTTTGGATCTGAAAACTGCATACAGTAAACTACAATCCGTCCTCTTTCTATACCTTCTTATGAAAGTTCAATCTGATCCCCAGAGAGAAAGTTATGACGATTTTTCCCAGGTCACCTGTTTGGAATGTAGTTCAGGAGTCTGCAAAAAGACCAACTTCCTCAGATCATATATCCGCAAATATAGTGCGAAACGCTCTGAAATTTTGACCCAAGATTCAAAGCGATTTCTTCTCAAATGGGTTTTTTTTGTGACTTTTGAAACATCACAGAAAAAAATTTATAGCTAAAATTCCACGATGACCTATTTGGAGCAGCGAAACCCTAGAATCCAAAGCTCTGATACCAAATGTTATGAAACCAGCTCAAGAAAAGATAGAAAAGATAGACCAACGCCTTAGAATTCTGCCTCTTCGAGGGGGCAACCTCCTTTACATTACATAAATGAACAATTCTTGGATGATTCAAATGACAAAACCTCCTTCTATATATAGGAGTCTAAGGAGTCACAATATAATCTTGCCGACCTAACAATATAATATAAAGCCACAAAATAACAATAGAGAGAATTCTATGGGGCCACAGTAATAACAATATTGGGGGCAATAGGAGCACAACAATATTAATAAGGGGTATAACTACAATAGTAATGGGGTAATCACTAGTATTATAGGGACCCAACACTTTTTCCTAGTTCTAGCTGACCTTGGGAATCCATCTCCAGGGATTACATGTCCATCCTTCCTTCTGCCAAGAATGACAACGACTATGTTTGCATGGTCCTCGACAAATTCTATAATATGGCCATTCTAGCAGCCTACAAGAAGAGTATCACAGCAAAAGCCACTGCCAAAATCTTCTTTGAACGAGTATGGGTACACTTTGGGATCCCATCGTCCATTATCTCATATCGAGATAGCAGGTTCCTAAGTACATTATGGTGAAGCCTTTGGTCGTTGTTGGATACTAAGCTCAATAAATCCACAACCTTCCACCCCAAAACTCATGGCCAAAAAGAGGTTTTCATCATGATGATCGTGCACATGTTGCGCATGTACAACTCATATCATCCATACACATGGGATGAAAGCCTCCCCTATGTCTAGCACATCTACAATAGATATATCTACAACTCAAATGACTGCAGCCCCTTTCAGGTGGGGTTGGCATTCCATCCATTATGTCCAATTGATGTTGCCATACCATTTAAAACTACTTAGGAAGATTCAGCTCATGTTCACTCCAAAGCTGACAGAGCTACAATATTCATTGAATGCATTCAGCATATTCACCAACAAGTCCATGGCATATTGGATGGAGAAAATTCTAAGTATAAATATTGTCATGATCAACATAGGGTGCCACACAAGTTTTAGGTGGGTGACAAAGTTTGGTTACATTTGCAGAAGGATCGTTTCACTGGAGCCCACTATAAGCTTCGCCCACTCCAATATGGGACTTATACCATTACTAAGGTTATAGGAGACAATGCTTTCGAGGTCAACATTCCACCATTCCATTTCTTGCACCCAGTATTCAATGCAGATCGGTTGTGGTCATACTTTCCCCCGTCACTGGACACATTAGACATTTGTGAGCATCTGACACCAACAGAGCTCAATCCAAGATGTATCGACGAAGCCAAAACTGATAGTATCATGGACAAACTACTAGGAATATCCCAAATTGGTCCAATGTTTGGTAAAGGACTCTGCATTTTAAGGAGCAGAGCATGTAGATCTCATGAATTTCTATTTGTCGTGCAGTGTTTAGGAGCTTTGGAGTGGATCAAAAGTCCCTTATTTTGTAATGGTTTTGGGTATTGGTCCATTATTTTGTCAGAAACATTGTATGTGGACCATGGTCTTGTAATAAGGAGGCCCATATAAAGAAGATGTAATACTTTGTCGAAGATAGCTAACCATAGATAGAATTCATGGATTGATCGTATTTTCTATCTTGAGTCTGTATTTTTGGGAAGGCTCCATAACTGAGTGTGCAGAGGACTTTAAGAGTCTGCAATTGAGTACATAGACCACCTGCAGCTTGATGCGCAAGTCAGACAAATGTATGTATTGAACATTTTTGTTAATAAAGAAAGAAGTTTTGGAAAAGTATTGTGCATATTCCTGTGTTCATTATCTGTTGTTATCAATATCATTATACATGTTTTTTATTGAATCATGCAGAAGAGTACATTTTATATTTTTCTCTGTTATGTTTATGCATTAAGTACCAATCTATGAAGTTAATCATCAACGCGAAATTATTCATGCATGCGAAGTTGTAGATAGATATAAGACATAAGTGAACACACGGGCACCACAGCACATATATTCCTCTGGTTGCAGAAACCTAGTTTTGGAACCTCCCATAACTGCTTCGGGTGAGACTACAATTTGATTGCAGGTAATTCCTTAAATGGCTAGTGGTTGAGGGTTTTTTTGGTGTGTAGTACCCTCTGAACATGGGTCAAGCCCCCTTCAACAAAAAAATTGTTCTGTTGTTGGGACAGGGATCATCTTAAGGGATATGTTTTGGCGTCCATAGAAGAAATAAATCCAAGAGTGGGTTGAACAGAAAAAAATAGAATTTGTAGAAAAAGAGAACAGAAATCCTCGATTATCAGTTGAATATTGGTTGTAGAAGTATATCTTCAAAGAGAAATACGAAATATTCTTTGGTTCGTTCCACATTGAATTGTAAAAGTGGGTATCTAAGTTTACCGAACATAAGACTTGTTTCAAGAATGACGAACCTAAGTGTTACAGGTCTATTTGGGCACATCAATCCCAACAATCAGATTAGTACAAATAGGGCTCATCAAACCCTAATTTAGTTGCTACATGCCTTAGACAAGTCATCATATTGAATGTTTTCATCCGTGAAAGTTTCCTAGTTTGAAACCCTGTTGAAATGCCTCTTTGGGACACCAACATAGCCTTGCTCAGGGGCAACTGCTTTGCATAGCAAGTAGGCCTAGTCAGACCTACGTTATAGAGCACTTAGGCTCACTTTAGCCTGCACTAGGTGAGAATGGGTGAAATTGGCATATGATTCTGGGAATATTCCTTAATTCTAGAGCATTCTAGAAGGATGCCCAACTCTTATCTCATCCTATGAACTCAATTTTGGATAGGCCATGGATCATTCAACTGTTTATCCTCTCATCCCTTTCTCCATGGAAACTAACTATCCAATTATGGAAAACCATTCAATGCCCTATTTATGACAAAACCACTTGCATTTCCCTATAAATTGACCACTCATCATAGTGATCAAGGGGTGGAACTAGGATATTATAGAGAAATATTGTTGGTTTGGGACTTGAAATCATTTTCAAGTAATTGTATGCTACTAGATTGGTGTTGCTATTGGTGTGATGAGGGTTTGGACTAAGCTGGATGAGTGACATGGGATCGAAGCACATTGGGTGTAACTTCTTCTTCTATCAATCAATAAAGTTGTTTATTCCTTTTCCCATACTTTTGTCTATATATATGATGAATGAATGCTCAAATGTTGTCAATTACATTTGTTTACGATAAATAGATCATATTCTTTAATTGTTGTCGTCTTATGTTTATGTTGGCAGGTACCAATTGAGAGAATTCAGTTTGATCAGGAGCGGCAAGAGAAATTCAAAGGAGATCAAAGGAAGCAACGGATCACAGGTAGGTTCCTTCATCTTATCTCTCTATTGTAGGAAAAGGTTAAACATCTTTACTTCTGTTGTTCTAAGTGTAACTACCCACTTAGGGAAGATGTACTTATCTGTAGGTATAAATTTCGTATAACAAATTAGCGACCATACTGGGGAACGACCATCATTCCTGGTAGTTATCCCTTGTCTTAGCAGCACTAGTAGACTTTACTTGACTTCAATGATCTGTTTTCATTCATTTTGAAGCTTTTGTGGTAGAAAATTTCACTAAAAGCCTACTCTAGGAATGTTTTGTTACCATAGCACCCTTGGTCAGGGGACAGTGCTCTGCAAAGAGCCCTTGGCTTAGCGACAGTGCTCTGCAACAAACTGTCTCCCACTCAGGGCTATGTTGCTCCATGTCAAGCCAAAAAACCCATCTTTTGCTTGACTTTTTCGAAAGTTGCTTCTAATATTGTTTGCTGAAGATCAATGTTTTTCGTCTCTGAAATCAGTTTTCATTTCCTCTCCTAGCCCTACTTTGACCTTGATTGTTTAGTGTTTCTTAAGATATTTATTTATCATTATCAATTCATTGTCAAAGTTAGCTTATATTGATTAGTCTTTACTTTTCTGAAAAAAATTGTCGTAAAGTCTTCATTTATTTAAAAAAGAAATTGTCATAAAGTCTTCATTTGTTGTGAAAAGCATTGATTGATTGTTTGTGCATTTAGTTTTTTTACGTTCATCTAAACATTAAAGGATTGAAAAAAAAACATGCATAATGCATTTAGAAGTTTGTTTGTGCTTGTAGGAATGGTATATGAAAATTTGCATTAGATGTGCTCTATGCTCTTTGTTTAGAGATTATGATTACTCTATCCATTTTAGTTACGGTTTTCATTGTTTAAATCAAATGAAAAGAATGTTTCTCATCTTAGTTGCATTCTAGGAGTTTTAGAAACATCACGCAGTGAACCTGAAAGGAAAATGTTTAAACAAGATCAACTAAAATTCATCTCAATTAACCTAATGGAGCATTTTAACTTAACACACAAAATTTAGAGGTCTAGGCTAGAGACGTGTTCCAACGTTGTTAAATATAGAAGTTGTCACTAATGGTCTGTGATACATTCTGAGTGTGATACCTCACTCCACATATGTAAGTATGCCGTAGCTCATCCACGTACTTTTGGGTATATTGGGCAGTGTTACAGTATGAAAAGTATAAGGGAATGCTCTCATTGTGTGGTTTTTCATTAGACATCGCTAACATGGATTGGGCCTCCACGTACTTTCGGGTATATTTGGGAGGACTACATTAGGTTTCTATCCATCCATAGGTAACTGAGTCAGCTTCCTTGTATACTGTGATACACCAAAAACAACGTTTAGGGAGATTTCCTGCACGTATGTTAAGTCCTTGGTTTACTGAGGCAGTATATTGCAGTTCACAGTTACTTGTTAATCCTTTTTCCTTTATCCCTCTTTTGTTTTGTTATGTTATTTTGATTAAAATAAAATTAACTAACCGCTGATAACAACATCCATGTCACTGTCTAGATATACGGCAACAACTCTAGAGTCCACCGATCAAGGAATTCCTTTTGATGGGAATCCTAGTCCTTTTCCTCCTTTCAGAAATATTAGTGCTCCTTATATGGCTACATTGTCCCTTCTGAGACTTACCATTGGCTTGCTAGTATGGTTTTTCTCAACCTCCTTGTCCCTGCAACTAAATATTCCTACAACTAGACAAAATCAACCTCCAGTTGATCCTAAAGTTGACCCTTTACCTTCTTCGTCGGTTGTTTCTTCCTCCCCTTCTTCCTCTTCGTCTGGTGAAAGTATTGATAGTAGTAAGCAGGTGGATAAGAAGAAGAAGAAGAAAGGGAAGAAGAAAATTTAGCAGGGGGCAACCAAGCAACCATTGCTTCAAATGCAACTTTTGATGAGAAACCATCCAATAAGCCTCACAAACTTTGACATCCTTGAAAACTTTTTACGGGAGACCATCTTCTTCGAAATTGTTCAGGTCTTCCTTAGATCTTAAATGAATGGTCTACTCATTTACATCATCCCGTGTCATCAACTTTTGGAGATCATGCTGGTGACACACCATCCACTATTGGTATTAAGGTTCATGGAAAGAAGGGTAAAGTTAAGTTTCCTTGTATGTTATGCGAAGGGATCACCCCATTCACCTTTTTCCCTATCTAGATGAAGCCCAAAAAGTGTTCGATAACCATCCTGCTTCTCTGCAGCGACTTCCATCTGGTTACATGAGACTCTCCCTTAATCCTTCACTAATTGATGAAGTAAATGACCCAAGTCAACCGTCGGGCAAACCCACTCTCTCTGAATGTGAATCCCATGAGTCTATACCTAACCAATCACAGGACGAGGAAACAGTTAACCTGATTTCACTTTCATTTAATCATACCTTTCCCGTAGAGAGTGAGTATGATACCACTCAGGTTCTTTTCATTTCATCAGATTCCAATGAGCTTTGAGGTAACCCTCCTTTTCCATTAAGATAGGAGGAAAATCTTCTCGTTCTCTTAACTCAACGGGGTAATTCTTCCATTCTAACGATACCCCTTCCAAGCAGTCTGGTCACTTCCTTTGATTGGAATCGATTGGCAAGATGTCATCTTCCTTCTTATGTGCCTTTCCAGATCATAGTATAGCTTTATAATATGATTGTATCTGGCACTATTATAGATGTAGGTGCATTTGTGAGTATCCTTTCCTCCACTGCTTGGCAAGCGATTGTTTCACCATCACTTGTGCATGTTACCCAGAATCTATTGGCTTTTAACAGAGGAGCCAGTCAACCATTAGGGATCCTTCCTCAGTTTCCTATTACTTTGGGAGGGAAAATTGTTTATTACAATGTGATGGTGGTCTCAAGCCCTTTATATTATAATTTAATTCTTGGGTACGACTATGTTTATGGCATGGGAGCTATTGTTTCAACACTCTTTTGAGTGATGTGTTTCCGCGTGAAGGTAGAATTATCACCATTGACCAACTTTCATTTCTCGGTCCAAATATGGCTTCTAGTCAACCATCTTCCCTAAATTGTCCTTTTGTCCCAATGGTATCTTCCCTGCCATGGGTCAATTATGTGGCAACCCGTTCCATGCCTACATCAACTGACGATCAATTCCGTAATGTTGTGCATTATTTACTGAGGGCATTGGAACCAGATCTCTCTAATGGATTCCTTGCTACATATCCCTTCCAGAGCATTGTTATCCCATTTGATGAGAACCTCTTGGAAGTCATGACCTCTTATGGGTCGTGCTCAAGGAATCATGAGCATAGTTCCTTGTCTTGTGTCAAGCTCGTTAAAAAATGAAACAAGGAATATGAAGATAGTTCTTTTACTGTGTCAACCTCATTTAAAAATAAAATAGGTCCCAGAGCATACTTCCTTGTCTTGTGTCAAGCTTGTTAAAATCCCAGTCGAGTCTTTCACTTGATCTCGTAAATAAACCTTCATTCTATCCACCTGATAGCCATGATTAGTCTACTTAGGTGAATGTAATGAAGCTTGGGAGGCATGCACCTAGAATTGAGTCATCATATTGGGGGCATATAAACCAATCTCAAGCATAGTTCTTTCATGGTTCAAGCTTGTGTAAAAATGAACCCATCTCCATTTTAATCCTCGTGATTTCCATTCTATCAACCTCTTCTATCAGATGAGACTTGGTTTTTCTCCTTCCATCGTCACTATCTGCTAGGCCGATCATACGCTTTCACTTGGTCCTTTTATCCTTTTTGAGAGACAGTTGCAATGAGTGGTCTTATTAGACAACCTCTTCAAATAAATCAACATGTTTTGAGAAGTTCCAACATCACTGGGACCAGTTTCTACCCTTTATACCACTCATTCCTCCAACATGAGTCACCTTTAAGCTCTTTTTTGACTCGTAAAAAATGAAAAGATTGCCGAGTATTTTACTTTTTTGACTTGTTAAAAGAAAATAAAAATAGGGGGTCTGCTTCCAAGCTTTTTTTTTACTCTTTAAACACGAAACGATTGTCAGGTGCTTGTCCTTTTCAGCATGTAAATGGATTGGAAACGACATCTACTCAGTATAAGTTTAACCTTTTTCTGGATTGAGATATATTACTTACGAAAAAGGAATACATTGATTGAACATGGTCAATAGGTTCTCTCTTGTATTATTTTATGGTTTTTCGAACTTGAGAGACAAATTTACGAAAAAGACCGAGTTGATATTTCTTTTTGTCCCTTTTCAAACTCTCTAAATGTTAAAAAGACTGAGTTCTCATTGTCATTAAACTCATTAAAACATTAAATAGCGACAAACTTGTCTGTCATGACAAGACCGAGTTTCACCTTAGCTAGACTTGTTAAAACATCACATAGCAATGGATTCACCCAAAGGGTGGAATTATACTACAAGCATATGTTATCCTCCTCAAGATTGTTTAAAAAAACTAAAGAGGTATTGGTCAGCAATGACTGGGGAAAATGGGAAATGGGATAAATCACTTTATGGTAGCGATTCGCTCTTGAACATGACACTTTCACTTCATCTCTGTGGCTATTTGGGTTGGGTTATCTACTTGATGGTTATCATACCTATGGTCTATCACACCACCATCACGTTGATTTTGGGTCAATGTGGCCAATTCATTCAGTGTCGCCGACATGTTCAAGAGAAGTCACTCAGTGAACTTCATCCTTTGCAATACTCATAAACCTTCATTTTCATGACCGCCATTCCTGAACATTGTGTCATCAGTCACATTATGTCTTTAAAATCATTACACTCGTTTTGTGTCATTTATGGGCGATACATCAAGGGCCTCCTGCAATGAGTTGCTTCTTGTCAATATCAGCACATTATTCAGGAAGTTGACTTCGAAACACCCTTCCAGTACCTTGAGGCTTGCATACATCAATGGCAAGTTTCTCACTTCCAGCGACAGGTTGACATCACAGGCCTTTGACTGAAAGAATTTGTATGGTGTTTGACATAAAAACATCTATTCACACCATGCAGAATGTACTGTAGTACCTTCAGAATCATTATCATTATTGGTGATTTCTCTTGCGTCTGTTAACAGCTTACATCATGGCTGGTAATCAGATGGTGTCTTTCCATGTTTGACTTCAGATCACATTTTCACATTGTTAGACTCGTACTTGAGTGAACGGTTGGATGAGATAGAAGACCCTGAATCTAGTTTTATCCATCTGGGCTGTGATTTCAGGAGAGTACTAAGTCATCTGTACAATGGCTTTACGTGGATGGTCATCCTATCATGGGTCTATATCTATAGATGACTATCTGATTTATGTACATGTAATGAAAAGTTTATATGATAAGTATGGGTATGCCTTCCATCAGCAATTCATGAAAAATTCAAAGATATCATGATATTATGTATTGTAATCGATGCAGGTCACCATCCGCTTCAAATCCTCCTCATCAGATCATAAAGCATATCACTCAACATTATGATTTTCAACATCATGCTTTAGGGGGTATCTGTTATAGGTCTATTTGGGCACATCACTCCCGACAATCAGATCAATACAAATAGGGCTCATAAAACCCTAATTAAATTGCTACATGCCTTAGAAATGTCATCATATTAAGTGTTTTCATCCATGAAAGTTTCCTAGTTTGAAACCCTGCTAAAATTGCTCTTTAGGACACTAACGCAGCCTTGGTTAGGGGCAACTATTCTGCATAGAAGGTAGGCCCATTCAAACCTACATTGCAGAGCACTCAGGCCCACTTTAGCCTGCGTTGGGCGAGAATGAGCGAAATTGGCATAGGATTATGGGAATATTCCTTGATTCTAGAGCATTCTAGAAGGATGCCAGCTCTTATCTCATCCTATGAGCTCAATTTTGGATAGGCTATGGATCATTCAACCCTCTACCCTCTCATGCTTCTCTACATGGAAACTAACTATCCAATTAAGGAAAACCATTCAATGCCCTATTTATGACCAAACCACTTGCATTTCCCTATAAATTGGCCACTCATCATAGTGATCAAGTGGTTGGAACTTTGATATTTGAGAGAAATATTGTTGGTTTGAGATTTGAAATCATTGTCAAGTAATGTTATGCTGTTGGATTGATGTTGCTATTGGTGTGATGAGGGTTTGGTCTAAGTTGGATGAGTGACATGGGATCAAAACACATTGGGTGTAACTTCTCCTTCTATCAATCAATAAAGTTGTTTGTTCCTTTTCCCATACTTTTTATTATATCTATGATGAATGAATGTTCAAATTTTATCAATTCCATTTGTTTACAATAAATAGATCATATGCTTTTATTGTTGTCGTCTTCTGTTTATGTTGGCAGGTACTAATGAGTGAATCCAGTTTGAGCGACAGCGATGGGAGAAATTCAAAGGAGATCAAAGGAGGTGAAGGATCACAAGTAGGTTCCTTTATCTTATATGTCTATTGTAGGAAAAGGTTAAACATCTTTACTTCTATTGTTCTAAGTGTAACTACCCACTTAGGGAATATGTACTTATCCGTAGGTGTAAATTCTGTATAACACTAAGGAGTGGAATCTTGAATTGATATGGCGACTCAAGAACGTCAATAACAATATCTAAAGGGCTATTGATTTCTGTATCGATAGAATTTTGGGAGGATTTATCACCGATTTCACAATAGATGCGATTGTATCCTATAGCGAAGCTAAATGAAGATTTTGAAAGGACCATGAGGTAAGTTCTTAAGATCTTTTAATCTCTGGATTAAGTTGTTATTGTGTGAAAAGGGGATTTTGTGAATGCAATCAGATTAATGTTTGGACGAAGATGAAATAAGCTTGAACTAGGGTATCATGAAGTGGAAAATGATATAGAATAGATCTGAAGAATTTTATTCAGACTGACTATAGCCCCTTGTTAAGAGGATCTGAGAGTGAAGAAGAAATAAGTAAACCTACAACCCCACAAAATTCCCCTCCTGTCCTGAAGGCACGTCGAAGTTAGGAGTTGAGAAAAATTAGGGTGCTTTTGGGTTTCCCCATCCATCTATCCCCCTTACATCCCATCCCCCTCCACCTAGCCCCCAAAAAAGGAAAATGGTTGATGACATTAAATTTCTTATCTTTAAAGGACTTGGATCAGAGGATCTTGGCCAGTTCTGGTTTGTAGCTGATGCAGTACGAACATCAAGACATATCACTAGTGATGATGTAAATAAGGCACAACTTTTCATGTCGATGTGAGAAAGAGCGCTAACATGGTATAGGAAATACTCTTATGTTACTAATATGACTACTTTATTTGATGAAATTAAGAGAGCATTGGTATCAAAATTCAAGAAGCTAAAATTTGAATCATAGTGCATCATAGAGTTAAAAGAAATCAAACAGGAAGCAATTGAGTTTGTGTTGGATTTAGATCAATGATTCAAGGTGTTAATGGGACAAGCGAGCTTTATCCTACCTCCAGGAAAAGATAAGGAATGGTTCATAAACATGTTACTACTGCATATTAGGTTACCTTTGACACAACAGAAGATCGTGACTCGAGTTGAAGCATTGGAGATTGCGATGAAGATGGAAGCTTCGTCAATTGGAGATACTCATGCATGAGTACAATGGATATAGAGAGCTAAAAAATTTGACCTTGGAATTGTAGGATCTCAAGAAAGGTAAAGAGACCAGATCAGAAGTATGGTGTACAAAATTCAAAGTAAAGGGTCATTATAAGGATCATTTCCCTGTTTTCAAAGATTATTTGGCAAGTGGAGAACCTAATTTAGTAAACACAGGTATGTGGTATGATATTTGTAAAATGAGAGGCCAACATCGCTCTAACGATTGCTACCTATTATAGAAGTATGTGCAGACCCTGAAGCAACTATTTTGTAACTTTTGTAGATCAGTAGGCCATGATGAGAAAAATTGTCAAAGTTATTACTTGATGATGGAGCATATTTTTTATGCTTATAGACTGCAAGTTGAAGGACATACACATGAGGAGCCAGGTCAACACGTTGGTCGAGGAGTATTTCAAGGATGAGGATGAGGAAGAGGACGAGGAGCTGGTTGAGGATGTGGCCAGATTATCTGTTATAATTGTGGACATGCAAGCCACTTTGCAAGAGATTGTCAGAACCCTACGAGAACCTGTAGCTACTCTCAGTCTTTTCATCATGTGATATAAGAATTCCCCATCCTTATTGCGAAGATGCAGGAGAAAAGAAACCGATAGCCTGCAACAAATATTTAAATGATGACCACTGAGCCAAGGGAGGATCAACCGCGCATCGACATTGTAATAAGAATTGGAGCTAGGACTGGAAATGATAAAGTTAATGGGAAAAAGAAAGTTGAAGCTACATGGGTAAGAAAAACTACTGAAAAATCTCCTACATTTGATATCTTGAAGGAAAAAAAATTATTCATAGAGGCAAGATGAAGCTTTATGGATGATGCAACCTCGACCTCCACAAAACAGCTAACTTAGAAGGATAATTGCGAGATAGTACCGATTGAGACACCAGATGTTGATCCGAATATTTTGAATTATTTTCTACAAACTTGCATGATTTTGTTGAGAAATTAGAAGGTCATAGAGGGATTGTAGGAATTGATAGACTCTTGTGCTCTTAAAGGGGTACCGCAAAGTGAGATGTGCACAATGAATAATCTACATAGACACAAGAAGCAGACTAGAAAGGAAATGAGGCTTACATACCAGATTGGGGAATACGACATGGATCATGTTATCTTAGATCTAGGATCTGATGCCAATTTATTGCCCAAGAAAACTTGGGAATTGATGGGTAAGACGAAACTAAAATGGTCAACTATCCAACTGATGATGGTGAATCAACAGATGATTTTCCCTCTAGGAAAATTGTCAAGTATCACAATAGACATTGAAGGAGTGCGTACGACCACTAACTTCAAAGTGATTGAGATTGTGGATGATAGTAATCCCTACCTCGTATTGCTTGGATTGGACTAGGAATTTGCTAACATGGCTATAATTAACTTGAAGAAAAGGCAAATAATATTTGAAAGAAATAATATGAGATTTATTGTTCCATTAGATCCATCGAAGGGAGCAAGATATATTAAACATGTCAAATAAGAGTATAGCCCAAATGACATCGACAAAATTTATAAAATAACAACAAAAGAAGAAGAATGAATTAAACCTACTACAAATGGAAAACTGACTTGGGAGCAAGATAGTTCATGCAGGGAAAGTGGGAAAAAGTAGGGAAAGTAGACTTGTTTGATGCAAAACTCAAGGAATTGAAGATGAGGCAAAACTTGATTCGAAAGAGGCTAGAATGGCTAACTCTTGGGAAAAAGCAGTTCAAGCTTTCATTCAGGATAAGGAGAAAGCTGCAAAATGTGATGATAAGAAAGAGGAAGCCCTAATGATTGAGGATGTTGCAAATATGGCAACGATAGAGGAGGGACTTCAAAGTGTTCAAGTTGGACCAGTGTCATGCAGTTTGTAGACATTTTTGGATGAGGAAACTCACATGGAGGAGCCTCATGATGAAGTAAGTAATTATACTTTTGTTTCAGTGAGACTTTTGGAAGATGAACTGTATGCAGGGAAGAGCAAAATCGGTTTTCCAATGCAAGGGAGGATCTTACCATGGATGTCTACGAAGAGACTGTATATGGAAAGGCAAGAATCATTGACTGTTGTAGGACTTGTTGGGGTTGTTTGTGACCTTATGGTAGAAGGTGCAAAGGCCCGTGACAAGGGAGGAACGTGATGATCATTACGAAAGAATGGGTCATGCTTTAGCCATATGGAAATTGGCTAAGTGCCTGGCATGACTCATGGACAAATTCGAGGAGGGCACACACTTGAGTATGATGATACTTAGGTGGACTTATCATGGCCGAGACCAAGAGGAAGTCTTGGTGGAACCTTTAGTGGGGAATCCATGGTGGAAGAGGCTCATGTGATGATGATATGGTTGGGTGAGCGAGTTCACTAGACCAATTTACAAGATTTGATGAGGATGACCGACTGTTGTGATGGGTCTACCTAGTTAGACAACATGGGCAACTTGAGTCATGGACATCAGGTTGGAGACATGGAGTATGGAAGTCTTATGCAGGGACATTATGTAAGAGCACTTGTAAAGGTGTCACTTATGGGCATCCAATGAGGAGTGCCAAGGCAGGGATGTTGTGTAGGTGGATTTGTTGGTGTGACATGGAGATGTTTTATCTATGAGCCGATGGGGATGTTGTGCACTCTTGTACAACAAGGCCATGGACTTTGTTGGAGTTGTGAGCAGACTATGGAGCATTCCTATTACATGAAGAGCTTAGGCATCTTGCAAAGACCTTTGGGTCAAGACTTGTATGCTTGCTAGGATGTTAGTTGGAGATGACTCATGGAGCTCATGATGACATGAGCTTGTGACTTTTAGGGACTTCATATTATGGTGGACTTGGAGGATCTGATGCATTGAGGAGCTAAGGTCAGGGACTTTGATGCAGGATGGGGTGCATACTTTTGAGTACATGTATGGGTGTACTTGAGAGAGTGACTTGATGTGGAGGATCAATATGAGACACTTTGGAGTGATGAAGTTGCAGCGATGATGATGCCTTGTTGGCCACACTTGGGCATGGGTTGAACCGAGACTTAAACACTCTTTATACATGGGAGCTGATTGATCTATGATCACAGGCAACACATCGATGATGAGACAGGTGTATACTTGTTTCTTTGGTAGACTTGAGGGATGGAACATTGCAGATATGATGGAGGTTGCTTCGTGAACTTGGATGTGGCACATCGAGAGTCGGGTTTGAGGAGAGGATCTCTTCATATTGAGGAGATGGAATTTACACATATGGATGATGATGTTGGGATAGATGTGACTGATTTCATGCAACACATTGATACCAAACATCATGGGAAACATGTTGTAGATGAGATGAAGACTACTTCATGGACCTGGACATGGCTTATATTTAGATGGAGATGAATTTTTAATCGAGTTGATGTTGTGACAAGAGTCTAAGGAATGACTAATGATGGCATAAGGATGTGCATTCTCATGGTTTGAGTGTGACAGTTGGACTGATCACCCAACTAGTTCGAGTCATGAGGGCTAGCAATGTGTAGACATGTGTTAGCATTGTGTTGGAGTATCATGGCAGCAGTTCACACTATGACGATACATGATGGAGTCAACATGATACATGTTGCAGTGAGCATGTATCTTGAGTTGGAGGGGCCAACCTTCCACAATGGAGTAGTATATGGAGATTGCAATAGGATGCGGTTGATGATCATGGATTAAGGAGACTTTTCGTGTATGACATACTGGTGGTTTATATGGCATTGGTATGGGTATCATGGTGATAGATGGTTGTTGGGATGAGAGATTGTCAAGGAAGACAATGACTTCAAGAGGGGGAGAATGTAACGCCCATGAGCTGCAGGCAAGTTTGGGTGAGGGCACGCGATAAGGACGTGTGGGTGAGCCAAACGGGACAGACAACGACAGAGGAAATGCAAAGGAAATGCGACTAAGTGTTAAAATTGTTTAGTTATATAGACCATGGGCGGTCCCGGCGGGCCGACGGGCTGGCAAGGCCAAACTTAGATGACATGATGGTTGGGTCAGTGGGTGAGCCGACCCATTCAAAGAATTGAAACGAAAGTTGAAATGGAAACGATGGGTTGGCCTTCGCATGGAGACACAACGTTTCAAATGATGAGCAAACCATATATATTGGAGGTTTGGCGATGGAGCTAAGGCATTCAATAAACGCACAAGTTCAGAGCGTTCAAGGAAGCGAGGGTGAAAGTGCGAAGTTGGACTGAATTGAACGGGCGAAGGTGCAGGCAGACACAGGCTGAAGCACCTGAGCTGAAATGAAGGAAAACGTTCGAGGGCATTCATGCAGAATCATTCGAGGGCGTTCATGTAGAATCGTTTGAGGGCGTTCGTGTAGAATTGTTCGAGGGCATTCGAGCAGAATCATTTGAGGGCATTCGTGCAGGATCGTTCAAGGGTGTTCGGGTAGAATCGTTCAAGGGCGTTCAAGCAGAATAGTTTGAGGTCATTCGTGCAGAATCGTTCGAGGGCTTTCATGCAGAATCATTCGAGGGCATTCGTACAAGGAAATGTTCAAGGGAATTCATTCAAGAGATTGCTCGAGGGCGCTGGAGGGTGTCCAAATGAATGACAGGTCGAACAGAATGTGCGATGGGCATTCGGGTGAATGACACGTTCAGGTAGAAACGTGTGAAGGTGAACGATGAATGGAGAATGAAGAGCGAGTTGGTGAACAAGTTCGGGTCGAAGGGCGAGTTGGTGAAATGCACCCGGGTCGACTGAAATGAAGAATCATGCAACGGTTGAAGACGTTGGTGAACGAGTGAGTCATGCACGAGGCAGACAAGCTGAACGACAGTTCAGGTGACTTTGCCTAGTGTTGGGCAAGGCTGCATGATGGGTGCAGGAAGTGAATTTGTATAAGTGTAAAGGTGAAATTTGGGGTTGCCCTTGGATGTAAACTTATATGTAATTATGAAGATTAATATTATTATGGGTAGACTCATTACAGGGAGTTGCCCCTCCCAGTTATACTATTGTGTATTTCATGTTAATGTAGATTCATGGTAATGAAGTTAATGTGATAAATGGTATAACGAAAGATATACTTAGCTGCTGAAAAATAAACTAAGTATCGAAAGTAGGCGTAGTCCACGATCGCAAATATTGGTGAAAAGAAAGTGGTCGGTGATGCAGCACCTCCTATTGTGCGGTTGGAAGAGTATTGCCAGTGTAGGGGCATGACACCTATGGAGTCGTCGTCGTGCTTATATATCATTGTTGAGATTCTTGGTTTTTTGAGTATCTATGAAGACGGAGTGGTTGAACGCTCACTCGATCAGGGTATGGTTCCCCCCTCACCAGAGCTCAAATCTATTGATTTTCATGGAGTGGCATCCAAAGACATGGTCATCGATGCTAAAATAGGCATCTTCATTCGTCTCTACCTCCCTCATCAACCTGTGACAGATGGAAAAGAAAAATTGCCACTGCTGATTTATGTTCACGGAGGGGGTTTCTATGTCAAATTCGCTGCTTCACATATGTATCGCAGTTATCTTAATAAAGTGGCTACAGAAACCAAGGCGATTTGTATATCGATGGAGTACCAGAGATCTCCTGAACATCGCCTCCCTGCGGCTTATGATGATTGTTTTAGTGTTCTTGAATGGCTTGACCGTCAAGCAGAGGCACTGGATGGGGTGTCTATGGAACCATGGCTCACTTTGCACGCAAATTTTAGCAGGGTGTTCGTGGTAGGTGACAGTGTGGGAGGCAACATCATGCACCAGGTGGGAATACTTGCGAGTGGAAGGAAATGGGATGGCTTACATTTCCAAGGTGTCATTCTCGTTCACCCCTTCTTTGACACAAAAGAATGAAACAAAGGCACGAGGGCGGTGATGGAGGGTTTTAAAAAGTTGTCGTATGCACTATGGAGCATCATCCTCCCTGCAAGAGCCAATGTGGACCACCCCTTTTCTAACCCAATGGGACCCCCTTTTCCTGATTTGTCAACTCTGGTGTACAAACGAATTGTTGTATTCATAGTAGAGAAGGATCTAGTTACAGATCGTGCTGTTTCGTACTACGAAGCTTTAAAGAAGGCAGGAAAAGATGTTGATTTGGTGATGACAGAAGGCAAAGGCCACGTCTTCCATCTCATCAATCCCATTTTTTTGAATGCGCCCCTCATGTTGAAACGCATTTCGGATTTCATGCATTTCTCCTCTGATTAGTCTAACAACTCACAAAATCTTTCCGTATAAAGAGAAAATCCTATATATGTGGCTTTGAGTTATTTAATTGTTTTTGCTTTAAAGTGTATAAAGAATAAACAAATTAGTTGTCTATCGAGGCTATAAATTAGTTTGGATGGTAAAAATTTTATTGGAATTTGGTAAAAAAATTTAAAAATTAGAATGTTAGAGTATTTGAATTATTTTTTTTTTTTTTTTATGGTGGAAATGGATTCAGCATCATAAAAAAAAATTGTAATACATCCAATTCAAAGAAGCATAACAATATATGGACCAAGTGTCATATAGAAATCAACTTCATAACATATTGAAAGATGGTTAGTTATACAATTGAAACAATTATTCATATGTAAACCATAACAATAACATCATATGCATAAAGAAGATTGATTTTCGGGAACAAGACAAATGTTTCTTTACTACAGATAATTGAAACAAGGCAAGGAATGATATCACCTAAATCTTCCTCTTGCTGGCTCCAAGCGGAACCGTCCTCCGGATCCGTCTAATCCCAACTCTTCAAAAGGGTCCTTCAATGACTCACACAAAGATATCTCAACTAGTCAAATGACATCATAACTCAAGGAAACAAGGGTTTCCTGTAGTGGGGGAAGTGTTGGAAGCACAAGGATATTCAGACCTGATCAGGGATAATCTCAGCAAAGTAATTCTCTCTCTTCTCTCCTCCTTAAGGCCTTCCCATTGAAGCCTTTTTATACTTCTCCCAAAGTAGTTTTTTAGTTGGGAATTCGTTGGGAACAATTGAGCCATGGGAACTAATAGGTAATCAACAGGTAAAAACCGTGATCTCCACCCGAAATTAAGGAGATTTAATTTTTTTAAGTGTTTTAAGACATATACGCGGGTTGGATATACACTGACCCACGTACACACCCGTTTAGCTCAGGGCAATGTCACGTACAGGGAGTAAAACACTATTTTTTAAGTATTTGGATCAAGTCTGGAAGGAGGGGTTTCCCTAGGCCATAAATGTAGTATCACAAATATCAAGGGTGAGATTTGAAGCTATAGCAGATGCCCCCTAATATATGAGGTTAGAAGGGGTACATGATGGCCAAAATGTATTAAGTACATGGAAAGGAAACCTATCAAAAACTGAGAATGATTTCACCAGATTTCAGCTTGCCAAGCCACAAAAGGAGATCAGAAAGAAACATTGTCTGAGATGGGCATACCCATGCTCAAATAAATTAAAGCATGTCCACACATCAAGTACAAGTGGATCCACTGAGTATACAAGTATAGAAGACTGGAAATACATAATGGATCATCTGATCATGATCGAACAAGTACATGTCTGAATATCACATATAAGAATGTCAATGATGCTAAAGGATGAAGCTGATCACTGATATCAAAGACTGATCCCAATAGTACCAAATGAACATGATGGAATAAGATGGTACTACACTGCAAATTTGGGTTCCAGCATATAGAATGTCACCATGAATGACTGCAACATATAATGTGGAATGGTATCAACTAGCAACAACAGGAGCAACTGTCAAGTGAACCAATGAACGCTGATGCAACCTGAGGTCTTCACCAACCACCGTGGTACATTTCTACACAATGGGGATGAACGAGCTGAAGTCAACCATGTGTGAAATCATTTGATTACCGGTCATTGATGTATACCATTAACAAATGCGAGACTATTCGCCGATGATGATAATGAGAGTCAAAGTACCCCAGTACAATCTAACAAGTGTGAATAAATGATCTGAAGTCAAACACCTAGAAGAATCTATCAATCAGGAGACAATGATGGTTTCCCACTGTCAATAGCGAAGGATCTGCCACTAATGATTGCAAACCCAAGGTACTGCCAAATGGACTCTAGATCTTTGCCCTTGAGCAATGAGTCGTAGTCGATGGGGAGAGATCTACTAGAAGGAAGGCATTAAGGCATCCTTCATCAATCTAGCGCGAGTGTAACCCACAGGCCAATAATGTGGAAGGAATCAGATGAAAAAGATGTAGTAACCCGACCAAAGCACGTTTTCGGCGTACTCAAGATGTGGCTAGTGCACAACAGAAACCCTCTAAACCAACCAATAATTAAAGCTGACACAAAGGCGAGGTATCCACCAATAGGGTCATATGGAAACCAAGGTATTACATGAATACCAATGTGTGATAATGTAAGCTGATGTTGAACACAAGGGAAACCACTTAGTCAAAGACCCATGATACTGATCGATGCTAAGCATAAGGTGACCTATCAATAATGAAAATAGGGCCAAGGTGTGACTCTAGGCCTGTCCTCAGAGCAAGATGTCATCATCGATAAGGACAAGACCGCCTAGCAAGAAGTCAATAGGGATCTTCTCAAACCGGCACAAGTAAAGGACCAATATAACTAATGTGATGATAGATAAGACACTGACAATCAGGGATGGCCGACTGAAAAATGAGGCAAGAGTCATTGCAAAGAGGCCGACTCATGCTAACTTCCCTTGAACAAAAGCACAACTCAATGATGATGATGTGGTAGTATATGATGACTCGGTATAAGTTCATCATGCAAGGGGCATGAAAAAACATTCCATATGATTGGAAGAGATAACCAATCGAAGGAGAACTGACTCAATAAAAAGGTTAAGGCATACCTAAAGTAAACTAAATCCTGCCCAAATGGAGGAGAGACTTTATTTTGAGTGCTTTGTTCAAGGGCGACACGATTGACTCTAGCTGCCAACAATAAATGGAAATATTGTCCTATTCCTGCTCTTTTTTGGAACATATAATTTTTTTTTGTCTTTTTCTTTAAGTTGGAAAAAGAATAAAAGAATGCTATAATACAGTGGAAAGAACAAGTGTCGGTAAATCATATGATCTAGTTCCTAGGATTGGAACAAACCTATGCTCAATGTATGGAGGTGAAAACTAGTCAAAAACACTCAAAGGTGTGTTCCTTCCAAGGGTCATAGGGTGTTGAGTTGCAGAAGCTAAGGGATTGCAAGTTTGATTTTGCATATGACATGGTAAAAAGTGGCTTAAACATGAGTCCAAGTGAAGCTAGCTCAAGGCCAAAAGGTGCAAATTGTCAAAATGCAATGCAATAGTACAACTCGACATGAAGGAGCCTCTAGGGTATAAGGCCAGAACGAAGTGAAGAAGCAAAGAGGAATGAGTCTTCATTGCATAAGTCATGGCGGGACAATAGAGGACTCCCGAGCCTACTCAAATCGAAGCAGCATGGACAACAAATGTTAGTGAGGTGCTAACTACGATGCCCATGAAAAGGATGGCTCTACCTTTGTGCCAAGGTTTAAAAAAATCGGCTAGTGAAGATGGTTTACGAACGATAACACGATGGGATCGACCCTATGGCAAGTGTATCGACAAATGGAGGCTAGTATGCAAAATGCAACAGAAAAATGTGTTCCTTAACGTATATGCCAGTGAGAAAATGATACCTACCATGACGGGTCAATAGTCATGGAACCGACTCGAAACTCTCGAAAAAGTGTCCAAAATGTCCTGAAAAACAATCCATTCTCGACATTCCAAGCTCCCAAGTTAAAAGTTACATGAGACAAAATAAAATCAAGTTTTGAAAAAAATTGACATTTTCAAAGCTTATAAAATAGTTTTTGACTCGCAATTGTTACTATTTGAGTTGAGAGCATAAGGAGTGGAGAAAAAGAAGAAAGCTTGCCTTTTGTCGAATCTGACCGTTCAAATCTTCCCAAAATCACCAAGTAACTCCCAAACTTGTCTTGCATCAATTTGTAATTGTTTTTAAGAATTTTAATTAAAGTTTCACTGTTGAACTTACATCAAAATTTTTATCGCGGCGTATACATCGGTTGGCTATATGCAGGCCCTAGACGCAACTGTGTATAAAACAGACCCATGTATATGCCATTTAAATTTCAAAACAAAAACTAATGGTCCAAACTTGGTTTTTCTTTAGGATGACAATTACCTGGAGGGAAAGGGAGCATGCCACTGTTGATGATGAGGTTATGAACAATCAACATGCCTTGTATGTCTTAAGATGATGCGGTTTGCTAAAAATTTTCAAAATGCCAAATATGAAGGCAAATACTCGCTTGCTCGAAATGCTCATTCATTACTGGAGTGTTGAGGACGATTCATTCATGATTGATAAAATAGCACTGAGGATAGAGATTGAGGATATCTATTTTATCACAGGCCTTTCCCAGAGGGGAGAGGTAGTACATTCTATGGGCCAATCACAAGGTAGCCTTTCTATCGAGGACTATGTGCATATATACTACCCGGGCCATTCAGAAAAGATTGGAAGCCAAATTCCAATCAAGCACGTAGAGAGTTTGTCATTGAGGATCATCTTGTTCACTATAGCCAGAGTGAATGGATCAACTTCCTTACTCTAGGCTTCACGGCTTGCCATGAGCTTGGCGGTGGACTGTCTCACCACAGTATTTGATTGGTGTACACCTCTTCTCACCAACTTGAAGAGCCAGCTATCATCTATCAAAAAGGGCCAAACCAAAATTTTTGGGTATGGGACCATTCTATGCTCCTTCTTTTTCGACAAGGTCCTAGCGCTACGCCCTAGAGTACCAGTTCCGATCAGTAGCCCATGAGATCCATGGATGGGCAAGTGGGCTAATCTGATGAAACGACTAGGAGGTGGGGACGTACCACGAACAGCTTTTGACAATGATTTCTTCTCTTGATGGGAGCAGTAAATCATCGCAGTGGATGATTACCCCTATGTCAGCTTGGGCTTCTGGGGAGATCTTGATCTAGCATTACCGCCAGGCGCGACATGGGGAGATATAGGTAACAAATGTTTTTGATTTTATGATTTTTATGATTTTTCAAATATGAAAATGAACTTGAAAAATATTTTTGATGGGATTGAGATGACTAATGTAATGACCATATTCCAGATATTGGGGCAGTATGACAAGATGGTTTCCCACGGCATGGACATCGTAACCGAGGTGCCAAAGAGGCGGCTGTCGATATAGAGCGGGTCATATACACACTTCAATGGAACTTGGTGTGGTTAACTCACCGAGTACTGATGGTAGCAGTAGAGGATATCCTTATAGACATGTAGCGTCGCGTGGTTGGAATGCCACGGGACTGGGTTTGGATTCTTAGGCATGTGGCTAAGGCTGTAGTCACATACTTGGCTACTCATCCTGAGCTGAGTCATAGATAGTCTAGATATTATTATGGGCATTTGAGTCCCAATTTTTGTATATTATTTTGGACACACTTATGTACATTCAGGATCTATATATATATAAATATATATATATATATATATATATATATATATATATATATATATATATATATATATATATATATATATAGATATATATATATATACAGTTTCAACTTTTTGATGTTTGATTTTATTGTGATGAATGAATGATGTGCCAATCTAAAGCTTGATTAGCAATATAATTTGCTAACCAATTATGACATCTTGGAATGCGCAAATAAGTAATGTAAGTAAATGAACATTGCAACAACCTCACCCTTAAATATTGGCAATATAAACATGGATCCCTAATGTGATAAATGCTATTCAATTGTGACACTATCAGTTGTGAATCAAGATAGACTACCAATGAATCAATTCCATAAGAAATAGCTTTGGATAGTAAATTAATGACGGCGGTATACTCAGCCATATTATTTGATGCAGGACCAATGCATACTCCCCTTGACACCATCAACTGACTAGTTGGATAGTATATCACCCAAGTTGTGGAAGCTAGGTTCTGAGTGTGCCAACTAGCACCATCGACGAATCCAAAATAGACCAAGTCATCCATCAACACCTGCCACAGCAAATCAAAAAGTGTTGATATCAAAAAACTCCCTATGAGATATGTACAAAAAATACAAAATGTACAAAGAAGCCATTGCCTAGCTACTACCTAAGCAAATTACTTCTTAAGGTAGAGCCCATTTCGGGGCTCTGCCAACTTGTTCCCTTCGAAATCGACTAACTCATATGCCCCTTTTTCTAAAACTTGTTTAACTATAAAGGGACCGTACCACATAGGCTTGAACTTGCCTGCCCCTAAGGCATCTTTATCTTGGTCATAGACCAAGACAAGGTTGCCTTTAGAAAAGGCTCAAGGATGGACAGCTTTATCATACTGAGTTTTAACCCTTTTCTTATGAGCCTTATTAATTATGGTGGCATCTTGATGCTGCTCATCGAGATGTTCCAAATGAAGGAGGCACTCTTCGAGACTCGAAGTCTCGGGAAGGAGCACAACAACCAGCTTAAGGGATGGGATTTTGCATTCAATGGGAAATATAGATTCCAATCCATAAACTAACTGAAAAGGTGTAAAACCTATGGCAATCTTTACCGAGGTTTGGTATGCCCAAAAAGCCGGATACAGCATAAGATACCAATTGGACCGATTTTTGTTGATCATCCTTTGCAGGATCATCTTAAGGGTTTTTTTCATAGCCTCGACTTGTCCATTGGCTTGAAGATAATATGGAGACGAGTGCTCCTGCTAGAAACCCAATTTAAGAGCCAATTCAAACATTAGTTGGTTCTGGAAATGAGTGCCATGGTCAGTGACAATCTCTCTCGAGATACCAAACCTTGAGATAATCTGATTGAAAAGGAACAATGTCGTTTTTTCACTATCATTTTTATAAGTAGGCATGGCCTCAGCCCTCTTCATGAAATAGTATATGGCCATGATAATGTACTTATGATTCACTGTTGAAGGCAGATTACAAGGATTAAAATCAATACCCCACTTAGTAAAAGAACCGACAGTGACAATGGGGAAAAGAGGAGCTGGATGTGCGTGCATCTTCCGAGTATAGACTTGACAGGGGTGGTAGCATTTGACCGCTTCAACATGATCTTTGAAG
The DNA here is from genome assembly GCA_000404065.3 of Pinus taeda. Lineage (NCBI taxonomy): Eukaryota > Viridiplantae > Streptophyta > Pinopsida > Pinales > Pinaceae > Pinus > Pinus taeda. The sequence continues at coordinate 40,951 of APFE030382671.1, read as the reverse complement.
AGAGACGGCCAAAAGTAGCCAACACGCAAGATCCACTGCACTGTAGCAAGCTCTGAAAGATGACCACCACAAGCTCCATTGTGGCAATCATTGAGCACAGACTCTGCTTCCTCTAAGGTTAAACAACACCTAAGGATCAAATAAACCCCTCGGCGATAAAACGTATCACCAATGATGACATAGTTCTTAGCCAGGTGACGTAATTTTCGATGTTCATCCTTAGAGAAAGTAGGGGGAAACTTCGAAGTCTAGAGATAGACAATGATATCTCCATACCAAGGGTCTTGTAAAGAGATGAGGAATAGATGTTCGTCGGGAAAACTTTCCTCATAAAGTATCCTCTCCACAAGGCAACTCAGAAATTAACTCCACGAAAACCAACGATTTCTTAGACTTGGTGGATAAGAACTCAAGATCGAATTCTTGTAAAATAACAATCCATCGATTGTATTTTCCCCCAATCACTCACCTACTGAGAACAAATTGGAACGGATTTACCGCCACTAAGTCAAAAGTTTTGCATAGCAAGTGTTGGGTAGCAGAGGTCCCATGTAACGGTTTTGAGGTAGAAAGCCCAAAAAGTAGGATTAATTCATTGTAAAAACGTCGAAGCATGCAGAGCGCGAATTATAGTAGGATTGAGTCAAAGGGTAGTTCACCCGAAAATAATGTAAAGAAATATAAATAGAGTCGGCCCGTGCAGGGATCGTGGGCCAAGGAAGGGTATAAATAGAGCGCCACTCTATGAGGGAAAAGTAATTTTGGGGAAAGGATGAAACATAATGGGTACTTGAAGAAGATAGATTGAACCTATAAGTCTGAGTCAAGGGATAAGGGTAGTAGGTAGAGGCTCTACAGATGTGTGTGTAGAGGCTTGGAAATTCCGCAGTTGTGTGTGTGGACCCCTGCAGCTGAGTGCGTACGGTGGATCTGGATGTATTAAAGATAAATTGGAAATAAAGATAAGTTTTTTTTGAAATTTTGTGTTCCTTCTAAGCTGTCATAATATCTGTTTAATTTAATCTGCTTATGGTTTAAATGAATATGAATCTGGGTTCACTTTACTACACGAATCAGTTGTGTTGGTTTAATGTTTGCTTAAAGACCTTGGTAATTGGTAACTACTTCATCTAATAGAAAAACACACTAATAACAAAGAGATAATCAAGCTGGATTTGTGTGAAGACCGAGTAGCGCGAAGCTGTAAACCAGTGTGCAAAACTTCTAGACCACACCTAGACATCCCTAGGGTGTGGAAACTTAGTTCTAGAACCCTCCCCTACTACCTCGGGTGAGCCCTCAATCCGTGCTCTGCGGGCTGTTGCCGAAAGGTCCGGTAGCTACAAAATTTGTTGGGCTAAATAACTCTTCTAAACCTGGGTCAGGCTCATATAAGCCAACAAATGGTTCCTTTGCTGGGACTGGGATCTACATAAGGGGTGTCTAGTGTGAAGTTTGGGGACTCGATAGAAGGGAGCGTCGAAAAATCAAAAGGACCAAGGATGAACAAGGGTAACTATGGTGAACACAATTCAGTTACCAGTGTTCAAAGGAGCAAGAGGCGAAGACCCGGAACAATTTTGGTTTGTACTAACATCGGTATGGAATGTGTAGCAGGTCGCAGATGATAATATCAAGAAAGCCATCTTAGTCAGTGCACTGCAAGATCACGCGCTAACATGGTACATGAAGTATTCAAGCATCAACCCAACAACGGGGATCGCGGACATCCATACTGAATTCACAAAGGAGTTTAGCCTACCTAAGTTAGAAGCATAGTCCGTTGTGGGATTCAAAGAGATGATGATGATGCCTGGTGAGACTCCATGGGATTTGGATCAGAGGTTTAAAAGCACTATTTACGAGGCCAACATGACCTTGATGGATGCACACCATTGCACTTGGTTCATCACATAACTAACGCCATATCTAAAGTCGGCCTTGTCACAACATAATATCTCAACCCAAGTAGAAGCGCTGGAGGCAGCAATGCGGTTGCACGAAACCCCAGTACAAGACCCAGGGTTGGGAGTTCAACAAATCCAAGTGCAAGTCCAAAATTTATGTTTAGAAATATAGAAGTTAAAACAAGAACAGACATCGCGCCCAGAAATCCAGGAAGAAGTATGGTTTATAAACTGTAGGAGCCAAGGACACGATAAAGATCACTATCCAGTCTCGGTGAATTTGGTAGTAACAGAGGGCCCAACACCCTTGCGACCAGAGGCACAGGTAGTGCTGAGCGCGATTGCCCCACTCTGGTGTGCAATCTGTCAAGTATGAGGGAAGCAAAACACTAATAATTGTCATCTATTGCCAAGATACAACCAGACCCCCCAGCAGCTCTTTTACAACTTTTGTAGATCAGTGGGTCATGAAGAAAGAGATTGTCGTAGCTATCGAATGTTGATGGACTAGACATCGGCCTACAGAATGCAGACTGAGGTACGAGGTTAGGATCTAGCCGCGACGCTTGCGTATGGTGGGTTCGCAGGACATGGTCGAGGACGGGGCAGAATGGGACCAGGAAGGGGTCGCAGGTAGCTAAACTGTTACGAGTGTGGGGGACCAGGACATTATGCACCGGACTGTACCAATCCAACCAAAGTATCATGTCCTTATTGTGAGCAATTTGATCATGAGCTACTCAATTTCCCCATGCTAATAGCACAGATTTGCAACAAAAAGGCAGCGCCTCCTACAACAATGCAAAATGTGCAGATGATGAGATCTGAACCACGCAATGACGAACCCAAGGGAAACATGGTATTACGGAGCGGTGGTGCAACCATAGGAGAGATTGATGGGGAGACCAATATGGAAGCTAGGGAAATCTTCACGGCCATCTCTACCCAAGGTAGTAGGGATCAGCTTGAGCCAGATGGGATCCTGCGATGTTGACTACCTTCTTAGAGACATGCATAAAACTGCTTCGTGACAACAGGGAAGTTAGAGAGTTACAAGAAGTGATTAATAGGTGTGCAGGGTGGGGTGAACCTCGCGCATTCTAGAAATTAGGAAGACACATGTCGCGAACAGGTCAGGAGATGCAGTTAATGGCGTAGATTGGCGACTACGAGATGGATCACGTCATTCTGGACCTAGGTTCGGATGTAAACATATTACCTAAACAAACTTGGGAGTGCATGTGTAAGCCTACACTACAATGGTCGCCTATCCAATTAGGGATGGCCAATCAACAGAAGATCTTGCCCATGGGAAGGCTGCAAGGAATTACAATAGATATTGATGGCACAAGTACCCGAACGAATTTCAAAGTTATTGAAATCGTGGACAAAAGTAGCCTGTACCCTTTGTTGCTAGGGATAGACTGGGAAACTGACATGAATGGGGTTATTAGCCTCAAACAGAGGAAGATAATATTTGAGAAGAAGTCACTCTAGGTAGTCGTTTCGCTACATCCAACAGAAGGACCACGCTGCACAGAACTTGTGCGCAACGACGAAAGGGACAATGCATTGGATTGTATCTACAAGATTGTTGTACATAGGCAAGAGGAGGAGAGGAGACCCTCATGGGATTACGCTAGCTCATGCACCAGCGATGCAGATGAACAGGACGAGAGATGGTGAAATAGGGTGAATAGGGTAACCACGTTACACTGTAATATGATGACGAAATCCCTGTATTGTGTTAAAGCTCAAAACCACGAGCTGCGAATGTATGATGGGTTGACATAAGCAGATGAATTCTTGGTTAAATCTGAAAGCATGGTAACTGAATACCACTGGTTTGATGTGTTAAAATGGGCATTGTGCGCAACACTGGCACAATGGTGGGGTACCCATGAAGGAACCTTCGAGGATTGGTGAAGCTGCAGGTGCATGATGCAGATAAGATTTGGGAAGCCAGTGCTCTGAATAACGGAGAAATATGATGGACGAGAGAATCCGCACATACACCTGAGCAAATGGACCAAATCTTATGGTGCGGAACCTCAACCAGAATGGGTGCACTTATTTTATCATACCCTGGATGTCATTCCAACAAATTGGTATACAGAAACAAAGCTCCGACATGGCACCGGTGAATGGGATATCCTACGCGAAGTGTTTCTAATGACATTTCTCTTTGAAGATTAATGGATGGACACTGTGGATGACACATTACAGTTGGTAAAGATGGCCATCTTCAGAACACCACCAGAACTAGAAGAAGTCATGTTGTCAGACTGGTCACGATAGCTAAGCCAGGTGGTGGGCCCCAGTATTGCAGCAATAATGCTGCAACTCCTGGGACTCCCTTCTTTACTTTTATCAACCCGATAGTTTGTAACAAACTTGGAAGCGTCGGTGTTGTATGCACAAGTACTAGCTCTTGCCGCAACTATCACTTGGTCAGCTGGCACAAGTCCACTAGGAGCTTAAGCCAACTTCTATGAGCTCTTAGAAGAAGCTTTTTAACTGATGGGTGAAAGCTAACTCAAAGGAAGCTAATCTACTTGCAGAAAGAAGCGAAAAGCGGAAAGGAAATGCAAACCCTAGCAAACCCTAGTTTTATCGACTAACCCTATTGGTGCAAGAAAAATGATGAAAGCTACAGAAAGGAATTCCATTGACTCTTAGAAAGGTAAAATTCAAGTGACTAAGCTACTTCTGAAGTGAAATCTGAAAAGAAACATCTTTTTGTATTTTTGAGTAAGTTGGCAGAATTATTGTGCATGCGCTTTAACTGTTTTTGACTGTGCAGAGGTGGATTGGTGAAAGGAAATGCTTGCAAGAGGTTGGGAAGGTTAGAAGAGGGCCTAAGGGGTCCCTAGCACCCTTCCAGAGAGTTTCACAGTGATCGGATCTTAAGAAACCGCTTTCGTGAGCTTCTACAGGAAGTTTGCAGGGGTTCTACACGATGTTCCGAAAAGAAGATTTTGGAGGGTTGATGGAGGAAAAACGATGGGAAAGTGGACATGGAGGTTGGATTAGGATGTTAAGGGGTCTAGTACTTGGTGAATGAGGCTAAGGAGTGATTGGATTCGTTCGAGGATGGACAGAGAAATGATGCGCACGAATGTAAAAATTAGGGCAAAGCGAGAGAATGTGGCAAATGTAAGGCAAGAATCTGAGTTAGAGGATGAAGCAAGTTGCATGGATGGGGTAAGGATAGATGAGGAGGTATCACAGGTGCTCTGCAAGTTATTTCTCCAACTAAAGAAACAAAGACTCGGAAATTCAAGGACCTAGCTACTTTAACCTAATCTGTAATAAATAACACCAAAGAAGATGAACAGTAGTTTATTTACAATGAAAACATGTGAAGTAGCTATGCAAACTAATCAATCATTAACCTGAGCATGTAATCACAACTGGTATCCACTTCTGCAAAGGAGAATCTAACACTATCTATTGCATGATGAAGCAAAAATAGTGTTTTTGGTGGCAGCAAGGACACCTTGGTCCTAGCTCATGGTCCCACTGAGGGAGAGGTGAGATCAGAGGTGCTTGATAGCCTTTTTCTGAATATCTTCTATGTTATTAACCTATCAAATCAATCTAAACATGAAAAGCCTTTTTAATCGTCAAAAGCAACCTAAATAACAAAACAACATTTAAATCTAAATAGTAGATTTTATTATAAGAATGCAGCAAAAACACATAAAAGTAAATAAAGGAAGTATTGGGTGCTTAGGTTGGGCCCAACCCCAAGAGCTATAGCCTCCTAAGAGAGATTAGAGCTGGTGCAAAGTTGGATTCATCTTTATTGAGCAAGAAATAATAATTACATCCCAAAAACTGTCCACAAGAAAAAGCCTGAAAATGTGTTGAAATGCAAAGCGAACCTACTACCTAAAAAATGACTAAAATCGAACTTCCAACTAGCTAACTTCTGCCCCCCCAAATGAGGCCCTAAGCCCTCTTATTTATACAAATTGAGGACCCCAATAGCCCTCCTAAACATTAGGAACTCAACTGCCAAAACTTGTAGTTAACAACAACTTTACTAGCCCTTGCTCGACTGCCCTTGTGATAATCAATTTGGTGGCCCTTGAACTCCAAGATGATGGTGGAGAATTCAAGGTAAGGGCCCAGAAATGAAGGGGATGCCTTCCTACAAATCCTCTCCCTTGTTCTTCCACGAATTTGGCTGCCAAGTGCTCATTAAAACCTGTGATTTTGTCTCATAATTGACCAAAAAACTGAACAAAGCACCCATTAGACTTGTTGGCATAATGACTAACCCAATTCACTCTATTAGCATAAATATAATAAAAAACATGCAATAAACTAATGAGAATGGTGGATTAAGTCAAATTAGGAGGCTGAATGAGCCCATATAATTATCCATTTTTGGGGCCCATCATCACCCCCTACTGAAAGTGTTGCTCATCCTCTGAGCAACTAATCTATCTCTTCATCTTTGATGGCCTTGGTGGCCTCCCTGTCATGCCAAGCTTCTGAAGTGATGTCCTCTTCTTGGTCATGAAACCATGCTTTTCTCTCTACTTCTTCCCACTGCCTGTTCTCTTTTTCTTGTAGTAGTTTTGTTAGCGCCTCAACCTCAACCTGCATCTTGTCCTCTCTTTGTTGTTCATTAGATGTTTCCTTGTCTTTCCTTCTTCCTATGATTGTTTGGCCACCTTTTCCTCCAATTTCTCAGTCTCTCTTAGCTTAGCCTGAGTTTCCTGTAGAGGACTCTCAGCTTCCTATAGAACTGTCTCAGCTTCCTATAAAACTGTCTCAGCTTCCTGTAGAGCTATCTTTGAGTCCATCATCTGAATTCTCTCTTTCCAAGTGAAGGTTTTTGGCTTCCTCATTCATAGGTGATGGTTATCTTTGAATGAGACTCCTCCTTTTGTTTAGTTGTGGCGTCCTCAATAGTAATTGGCTCTTTTGACTGTGGTTTGGGTCTGCCCACTTTTATCTGTGTGCTCCTTCTTGCCTTAAAGTACATGGGGGTCTCCCTTTTTTGCTTCCCTTTTTGCTTGGCAGATGTGCTTAAGGCAACAAGCACAACTGCTACCTCCCTAGCCAATATCTCAGGTGATTTCTCTTTTTGCTGCTCTGTTTCCATGCTTCCTGTAGAAAGTCCTGTGTCGACTGTTCTCATGCTTCCTGCAGAAATTGTTTTCAACTGTTTCGGTTTGCTTGGCTGGATGTGTCTTTCCTTTTCATTTTTGTGTGGTTGCCTTGGTTGTGCCCTCCTTTGTTTGGAATTTTATAGTCCTCTATGCTCTACCTGTGTCTTTGATTTAGGTTGCAGGGACATTAAGAATTCCTTCATTATCTCATCGTCATGACCTTGAATTTTGTCACAAAAGGTCATCCAATTGGCACGGGTGAAGAGGTTCACCACCTCTGGATGTTCACCCAATTTCCTGGAATCCTAGGGTTCCTTCCTCATAGACCCCCTTGGCATGGTGAGAGTGCTTTGTTTTAGGCTCTAAGCAGAGAGGGACTATTGTTTTATGGTTTCCTCCTTTGAACCTCAGGACAGGATCTCTCAGGTGTTTATATTTTAACTTGCATCAATTCCCTAGTTCTAATGCTTTTGCTGCCCAAAACTCGGCTGTCAATGTATATAAGGAAGAATTAGGTTTCCATAGACAGAGTGCAGAGATCAATTTTCATCCCCAACATACATACAACCATGTAAAATTCACATTCTTTATACATAGGTTAGCCCTCACAGTGCTTTCTCTTTTCTACAGGAGGAATTTTCTTAACAGGAACGGTGGAGGAGAATTTTGATGCAGAACCAATTGAGAAATTCTATGCAACACACAAACAAACTATTATTTTCAACTCACAGGTAGACTTGTCTCTAACCCTCCAATTCAAGACAGTTCAATTCACCACTTTTTCGAAATATACCATGCATGGAAGAGTGCTTTTGAGCCTACCTCCCTCAGAACTCCAAATTCGATGAAGAAAAGTCCAGGCTTCTCTGCTCCGGAAAGTTGTGCCGTACATCCTATTGAAGACCCCCCTGGTTCCTATAGAACACTACTCCGCCTCTGAGCAAGCCTGATACGCAACAGAACCTTGAAGACAGGTAGAAAAACCGGTGGAGGACGACTAGTTAATCATTTTGTGGAAGCAGAGGACGCATACTTCAGTTGTAAGTGCAAATGAACAGTAGGTGGTTTCCACCGAGCATTTTTTTAATTGCAACGTGATTCATGGTGAGGGGATGAGGTGGAAAAATGTGTGTTGGCTCCATGCAGACGGTAGTGTTGTCGCGAAACTTCATGTTTTCTACCTGTGATCACTTCCATCAATTACATTGAAGTTTAAACGGTCACCACTACCTATTTCCAAATTTCCTCCTGAGATGGCTAAGCACACGTGTCGTATTCACCCACTGAGTGCTGTTGAACTCGATGAGGGTGGCCAGTTGGCTGGCCACCGATTTTTTTTTAACCACAACCATCTCATTGTTCACGCAATTTTCAAATTACATTCATGCAATCAAAGGAACGAGTTTAGTCACATACCTGGAAGTCGAGCGTGGTTGCTGTGAGGTGATGTGGCCTTTCATTTGTTTCTGTAGATGCATGCTAGTTTAGTTGTTGATATGTAGCTTATTTTTTTGGTGCAGGTATCCTCTGGCCAGACCTAAGCTGCAGGAATTTGTTTCCACGTTCAAGCTTGCACTCTCAAGCTGCTGATGCTGAATTTTTACAAGACAGTGACTTGTTTTCTCCATAGCTCCCAAACGATAGACCGAATCGATATGAAACTTTATGAGCATGTTTCTATCATCATTATGCACCTCCCATAGGAAAGTTACGATCAATGGATGCACAGATATCGAGAAAAACTGAAAATGGCTAAAGATTACAGAGGTCAATTTCTCGGAAACCGTGCACCAGAATTAGTTGAAATTGCTCGGGCATGTTTCCATCATCCCTCTACAACTCCCCATGTAATATTTTTGCAAATGGATGCACAGTTTTCAAGTGAGGGTAAAAACAAATTTTTGTTCTATGTATTTTTGCTTCAAAGCATTTTGCAGTTTTTTGCATAGTACGAGAAAATGAGCTTGGGCTATGATGCAAGCATGGAATTGATGGGAGAGGGGTTTAATGATTGTAGGAGGACTTATGAACTCGTGAGGAAGCTATCATGTTCACCAAACTGCCTTTTTGAAATCCATTTCTAGCTTCCTGTAGAAATCTTGTAATTTCTACAGGAACTTCATGTAGAACACGCAGGTTTTAAGAAAGAAGCACAATGAGATGGAAAAAAATGATGGAGAAGGGTGAGGGATGGAAACATGGATGCTTGCAGGCCTCATGGACATATTCCTAGCCTTCTGGTCCTCTTCAGAGATCGATTTTGGCTTGTTTGTAGGCTTCCTGTAGAAGACACAGAACTTCCTATAGAAGACACAGAACTTCCTCTGTCTTTGTTTTGAGCGATCCTCCTAACCTGTAATGTCCTTGCTGCAACCTGCAATTATTCAATGGAAATTAGGTTTATTTTTCTTTTTCTTTTTCTCTTTTTTTTTTGAAAACAACTAAGGCACCTCATGGAGGTTTTCACCCTAATTACTTGCCCTAGGTGCCTCCGAGGGAGGTTTTCACCCAAGGATCTTATTCTTTTTTCTTTTCTCTTTTTTCCCAACCCATTCACCACCTCATGGAGGTTTTTGAATCAATGAGCCAATCTAAGGTGCCTCCAAGGAGGTTTTCACCTTAGATTTTTATTTTCCTCTTTTTTTTTTTCTTTTTCTTTTTCTTTTTTCTTTTTTCTACCCTACCCTACTTGAAAAACAAAATCATTGTCAAGTATAAGAATACTTCCAATGGAGCCATGTGCACATCGAGATTAGAGACAAAATGATGTGAAGGCTTGAAATGCATGCTTTGACAACTATCTAGATTTCAGAGACCACATGATTTGACTTTGAAGGGATCAAACATAGCTGAGGAAGAGAGTACTGATGCCACTTAGTGACCGTCTGGAACCATATCTCAATATAGCTCTGATATCCTTGGTCCTTTTACTGATTTGGATCATGTTTCATGTCACCTTCTACCATGACCTTCTCATCTTCCTCTTTTCGCTGATTTTTCTCTTGAATACATGGAAGATTTGATGGTAACCATGAGGGAACTCTCTTGATCTCGGATTTTGATGCCTTCTCTTCATCAAGTGTATCCCATGGTTCTTTGATCTTTTCTTTTGAATCTTCTTCTGCTGGATGTGGTCCTTCAATGCTTTCAATATAGTCTCTCTTTTGCAATACTCTTCTTGAGCTACGGTGAATATCATTGAGCTCAAGAGGAGTCGTTTGGACATGTTGTGCCTCAGCTTTGCAATTGGGTTGAGCTATTCCAATGTGTGGGTTTGGAAATGGTGGGATGGGTAGTTGAGTGGGGGTGTATATTTGAGATGGATGTGGATGCGGTTGTGGTTGGGCAAGTGGTGGAGGCAAATGAGTGCGAGGGGAGTTGTACTAGGGCCTCCACCCCTAATGAGGTGCATTCCACTGAGGCTGTGGCTGAGCATATGAGTGAAACAAATGAGCAACTGGAGAAGCATGGTATTGAGGAGGATACGACCAAGGAGGGGGTGTGGACCAGGAAGGATGAGTAGGGGGACCCAAAGAAGGCATGGAAGTGGCTTGATAGGGGTCGTAATAGGTCTGGGATGTCCCTTGCATTCCCTGCTAGTAGGGTATGTGTCCATGTGGCCTCCTTTGGTTCATATAATAGAGTGATTCAGTGGCTCCTTTGGCTTTCTAATATGCAGCTTTAAGTCCAGGTAAGGAAGGGCACTGATTTGTAGGATGGTATTCTTCACAGATGAAACACACTTCTAGGGAGTGCATTGGACATTCATTGCCATGATGCTTTCTAGTGCGCCTAGGACAAAAGATGGCCAAAGCCCTCTCTACTTTCTCTTGCTTCCTTTGGATCTGCAATGTATCCAGTTGCATGGCAAGAAACTGCCTCATCTCACTCTTGAAATCTTCCATCTGATTTGAAAATTCATTTTTGGATAAGGTACTGCTCCCAACATTTCTGTTTGCAGCCATTTGCTCCAGAGGAATGTTTTCTTCTTCTTATTCCCTTGAGTTTCTTCAAATATGTCTCGTTGTCCACCTAAGGGTTCTTTAATCACAACCATCAAAGAAGAGAGAAGGTTGGCTGTGTGAAGCAGTGGGGGTGTTGTGCAATCATTTTTCTGAATTATCTCTACTCCTACAAGGCATGAAGGGAAATCTTTCTAGTTGATTTTTGCTTTTTTCTACTTGTACCCGTAATACTGAAATAGATTGAACTGCAACTACCTATCTTGCTGAAATGAAAATGTGGAATTTAAATGAAAGCAGGAAAGGACTAATCTATTTTGGTCAAATGAAATTGCAGGAATGAAATGCTAGGCTACGCTTGTGGAATTGAAATGCTAATTTACACTTGCAGAAATGAAATTGCGGGATTGAAATGATAATCTATGAAAGCAAGAAATATGTACTCTACTTTTGCGGAAATGAAATTGCAGAATGGAAATGAAATAAACTACTTAGCAGAAGGTTGTAGTAGAAAATAGAAGAAAAGCAGCAATCACCAATACTTTGATGCTTCCCCAGCAACAATGCCAAAAAGATGGTGGGCCCCAGTATTGCAGCAATAATGTTGCAACTCCTGGGACTCCCTTCTTTACTTTTATCAACCCGGTAGTTTGTAACAAACATGGAAGCGACGATGTTGTATGCACAAGTACTAGCTCTTGCCATGGCTGTCACTTGGTCAACTGGCACAAGACCGCTAGGAGCTTAAGCCAACTTCTATGAGATCTTAGAAGAGGCTTTTTAACTGATGGGTGAAAGCTAACTCAAAGGAGGTTAATCTATTTGCAGAAAGAAGCGAAAAGCGGAAAGGAAATGCAAACCCTAGCAAACCTTAGTTTTACAGACTAACCCTACTTGTGCAAGAAAAATGATGAAAGCTACAGAAAGGAATTCCATTGACTCTTAGAAAGGTAAAATGCATGTGACAAAGCTACTTCTGAAGTGAAATATGAAAAGAAACATCTTTTTGTATTTTTGAGTAAGTTGGCAGAGTTATTATGCATGTGCTTTAACTGTTTTTGACTGTGCAGAGGTGGATTGGTCAAAGGAAATGCTTGCAGGAGGTTGGGAAGGTTAGAAGAGGGCCTAAGGGGTCCCTAGCACCCTTCCAAAGAGTTTCAAAATGATCATATCTCAAGAAACCGCTTTCGTGAGCTTCTACAGGAAGTCTACAGGGGTTCTACAGGATGTTCTAAAATTTTTACAGGATGTTCCGAAAAGAGGATTTTGGAGGGTTGATGGAGGAAAAACGGTGGGAAAGTGGACATGGAGGTTGGATTAGGATGTTAAGGGGTCTACAACCTGGTGAATGAGGCTAAGGAGTGATTGGATTCGTTCGAGGATGGAGGGAGAAATGATGCACAGGAATGTAGAAATTAGGGCAAGGCGAGAGAATGTGGCAAATGTAAAGCAAGAATCCGAGTTAGAGGATGAAGTAGGTTGCATGGATGGGGTAAGGATAGACGAGGAGGTATCACAAGTGCTCTGCAAGTTATTTCTCCAACTGAACAAACAAATACTCAGAAAATCAAGGACCTAGCTACTTTAACCTAATATGTCCTAAATAACAGCAAAGAAAATCAACAACAGTTTATTTGCAACGAAATCATGTGAAGTAGCTATGAAAACTAAGAAGAAATCATGAACCTGAGCATGTAATCACAACTAGTATCCACTTCTACAAAGGAGAATCTAACACTAATAATTGCATAATGAAGCAAAAACAGTGTTTCTGGTGGCAGCAAGGACACCTTGGTCCCAGCTCATGGTCCCACTGAGGGAGAGGTGAGATCAGAGGTGCTTGATAGCCTTTTTCTGAATATCTTCTCTATTATTAACCTATCAAATCAATCTGAATATGAAAATCATTTTTAATCATCAAAAGCAACCTAAATAACAAAACAAGATTTAAATCTAAATAGTAGATTTTATTCTAAGAATGCAGCAAAAACACATAAAAGTAAATAAAGGAAGTACTGGGTGCTTGGGTTGGGCCCAACCCCAAGAGCTATAGCCTCCTAAGAGAGATTATAGCTGGTACAAATTTGGATTCATCTTTATTGAGCAAGAAATAATAGTTACATCCCAAAAACTGTCCACAACAAAAAGCTTGAAAATGTGTTGAAATGCAGAGCTAACCTACTACCTAAAAAATGACTAAAATCGAATTGCGAACTAGCTAACTTCTGCCCCCCCCCCAAATGAGGCCCTAAGCCCTCTTATTTTTACAAATTGAGGACCCCAACAGCCCTCCTAAACTTTAGGAACTCGGCTGCCAAAACTTGTAGTTAACAACAACTTTACTAGCCCTTGCTCGGTTGCCCTTGTGATAATCGATTTGGTGGCCCTTGAACTTTGAGCTGATGGTGGAGAATTGGAGGTAGGGGCCCATAAATGAAGGGGAAACCTTCCTATAAATCCTCTCCCTTGTTCTTCCACGAATTTGGCTGCCAAGTGCTTATTAAAACCTGTGTTTTTGTCTTAAAATTGACCAAAAAATTGCACAAAGCACCCATTAGACTTGTTGGCATAATGACTAACCCAATTCACTCTATTAGCATAAATATAAAAAAAAAATGCAATAAACTAATGAGAATGGTGGATTAAGTCAAATTAGGAGGCTGAATGAGCCCATATAATTATCCATTTTTGGGGCTCATCACCAAGCCTTAGCATGTTACAATGTGCAAGTAGAAGATGACAAGGATGACTCGTGTAACATCAATATACCATAATCCGAAGGGAGTTGTGAGGTGTGCGACCCCAAGATAGAAGATCCAAACATCACAGTGTCATTGAAAACAAAGCAGGTAAATATTGGAATAGAGGAAGAGCTGAAATATGCTATGGTTGGGGACTATTGGAATGACGCTACAGTAGAGAAATTCATCGAATTGCTTCGCGAATACCAAGATTTATTCCCTACAAAAATTACGGAGCTGAAAGGGATTTTAGGAGACTTAGGAATGATGAAAATAACATTGAAGCTAGATGCAAAGTCAGTGAAATAGCGACCCTACCGACTGAATCTAAAATACAAAGCCAAGGTCCACGAAGAATTGGAAAAGATGTTGGCAGCAAGAATAATTGAACCAGTCGAGGAGTCTGATTGGGTAAGTCCTATGGTCATGTAGGAGAAGAAATAGAAGGGTGAGATCCACATCTACGTAGATCTACGGAAGCTAAATGATGCTTGTGTTAACGATCCATTTCCAACACCCTTTACGGATGAGGTACTAGAAAATGTGGGCAGGCATGAAGCATATTCCTTCATGGACGGATTCTCTGGATACCATCAGATCAAGATTGCACCAGAGGATATGAGCAAGACAATGTTTGCCACCAAATGGGGTTTTTTTCAATATACAGAACTAGATCACCTGTCCCGAATTGAGACTGGCAAAGAACCAAAAAATCTAGAGGAGGGATTCCTGAATGCCCAGTTATATGTCGTCCAAGTTGCAGATGGCCACTTTGAGATATTATCCACTTTTTAACCATGGGCACTGTGCTGCAGGGGTATTATGTCTAGAAAAAGAAGGAATTAGTGATATGCACAACATATTTTACTGTAATTGCAGGCCACCTCTACAAGATGGGCAATGACGAAATATTGTGTTGATATGTACCAGAATTCGAGCACGGACAGATCTTAGCCGAAGCACATGGAGGGGTTACTAGCGGACTTATGCGGGCCGTGCCATAGCCCAAAAGATTCTTCGCGTCAGATTATGGTGGCCCACCGTACATCAAGATTCGAAAGCATACTGTCAGGCCTGTGATGTAGGTCAATGGACGGGCAAATCGTCGCGGAGGGATGAAATGCCACTTCAGCCACAGATAACACTACAACCATTTGAGAAATGTGCGATTGACTTCGTCGAGCTTATTTAATCACAAGGAAAGATGAGGGCGTGTTATATCATTACTGCGACCGAATATTTGACTCGATGGGTTGAGCCACAGCGAGTTAAGGATTACACGATTGCGACAATAGCAAAAATTTTTGTTCAAAAATGTCTTGACTAGGTTTAGCTACCCCAAAATTCTCATGAGTGATAGGGGAATGCATTTTCTGAATGAAATGATCAACGCACTCACTGAGGAATTTCAAATATATCACCAACAGAGCATGCCCTACCATTCACAAGCAAATGGGACCGTCGAGGCCTTAAACAAAATTTTGGAAAACGTGTTGACTAAGGTCTGTAATGCGCGACGCAACGACTGGGATTTGCACATCCCTGTTGTGCTATGGGCATACTGAATGACGTGCAAGAAGCTAATAGGCCAGACACTATTTCGCTTAGTCTATGGCAAGGAGGTTGTTATGCCTGTGGAATATATTGTGTCTAGTCTATGAATCGCAACAATCACTGGTATGGCAGACCACGGGGCATTGGAAGAGAGGCTTGCACAACTCGAAGAATTAGAGGAAGACCGATTTTTGGCTGGATTCCATTAGCAGGTACAAAAACAGTGCGAGAATGTGTGGCACAATCACCATATTAAGGTGTGCACCTTCAAGGAGAACGATCTAGTATTTCTTTATGATAGTAAGCTCGAAAAATTCCTAGGAAAAATCTGCATGCACTGGTTGGGAACCTATGCCATCAAAGAAGTTACTGATGGGGGCGTAGTTCAGCCGGCTAAACTTAATGGAGACCCCTTCCCAGGAAGAGTGAATGGAAGTCGCCTAAAGCTCTACACGGGTGGACTGATCACTTGACTGGCCATTCAGAAGATAGTCTCACCACTCCACCTAGTTGAAAGAGAGTGTGGGATGATAAACCAGCTTGGGGGATAGATGCATGAGTACTGAAGTGCATGTTCATTTGACCAAACACAAGGATCGTTGTTACGCAGAAGGGATCACGTGGATGCACTAATAAAAGGAATGATTACCATTGATATCACTATTCATGACATGATGTCTACATTATGGCAAAAAGGAGCGGGCGGCAGACAATTACGAGAAACAGTACGAACCAGTTATGGAACGAGCCACCACAGGTTTTACACGAGCTAGTTACATGAACTAAAACAGGTGGCAACCAGTGCATTTGAAATTCGCATGGCTTATCAACCACCGAAGGGACTCTCCTGCATTACCTACGCATTGGCAACATAGATGTAACTGATCATTACCTCTGCACAAGTTATGCACCCGAAGGTAGTAAGCTGGCCGATGGAAAGATAGGGCTCTCTAAGGAGTATGGGGGTGACCACTACGGGCATTCTGTAGCCTGCAGCCTCACCAGCAGGAGGTGAACCGGAAAAGAGGGGACACGAAGCAGAACTGGTCCGGAGGCTGTTGTCTTGCCCAGGGGCAAGACGGCACACTACAACACAACAAAGAAAGGATGGAAAAATGGTGACCACAGGTAGATATGCAGTTAATAAGTCATCTCTGATGTCCCTCGAGGATTGGGATCTTGCGAACAACAGCCAAGGTCTTGCAAAATTACAACACAAGCTGCGGCAGACAGTGCGAAGAGAAGATACGAAGGACGGAAGTGGCTATGGTGGTACCAGGAGGTTCCATATATAGCTCCACTACTCGTAATGTAATCTTATGTGGGAATGTTCTATGTTAACTGAGTAGAGCAGAATGAGCATCATCATTTGCGAGACATGGAAGCAGGAGCCGGACGAAGCATTATAGGAGACAATGAAGGAGTAGCAGGACGATGAGCACCACTCAAAGGGAGGTGAACCACAAAGCCAGGGCAGAGTGTCTAGTCATGCCAGTGAGTGACTTGGGATGAGTCACGATGATTATGTTGGGGGACTATTAGGTAGCAGAGGTCCCGCATAACGGTTTTGGGGTAGAAATCCAAAAACGTAGGATTAATTCATTGTAAAAACTCTAAAGCATGCGAAGCGCAAATTATAGTAGGATTGAGTCAAAGGTTAGTCAACATGAAAATAATGTAAAGAAATATAAATAGAGTCAACCTGCACAGGGATCGCGGGCCAAGGAAGGGTATAAATAGAGTGCAGCTCTATGAGGGAAAAGTAGTTTTGGGGAAAGGATGAAACATAATGGGTACTTGAAGAAGATAGGTTGAAAGCGTCTGTAAGTCCAAGTCGAGGGATAAGGGTAGTAGATAGAGGCTTTGCAGTTGTGTGCACAGAGGCCTGGAAAGTCCGCAGCTATGTGCGCAGACCCCTGCAACTGAGTGTGTAGGGTGGATCTGGATGTATTAGAGATAAATTGGAAATAAAGATAAGTTTCTTCTGAAATTTTGTGTTCCTTTTGAGCTGTCATAATATATGTTTAATTTAATCTACTTATGGTTTAAATGAATATGAATTTGGGTTCATTTTACTGCGTGAATTAGTTGTGTTGTTTTAATGTTGCTTAAAGACCTTGGTAATTGGTAACTACTTCATCTAATAGAAAAACACACTAATAAGAAAGAGATAATCAAGTTGGATCTGTGTGAAGACCAAGTAGCGCAGAGCTGTAAACTAGTGCACGAAACCTCCAGACCACACTTAGACATCCCTAGGGTGTGGAAACCTAGTTCCAGCACCCTCCCCTACTACCTCGAGTGAGACCTCAGTTCGCTCTCTAGGGGCTGTTGTTGAAAGAGCTAGTAGATGCGGGATTTGTTGGGTTAAATAACTCTTTCGAACTTGGGTCAGGCCCATATAAGCCAACAACAAGATATAATGGCAGAGCCGCTGGTGATCCAGGTGGATGTTGGTGGCCACCCACCTATCCCATCTAGACCCCCACAATCATCTCTTTTAGCTTTTTCAGTTTCCTGAATTGTAGCACAATTTACTATTTTTAGCAGTTTTTTCGGGTCTTGAACTTCCGGAGCCATTTTGAGGCCCTAAATGACGTTTTTTGGGAAATTTGGGGACAACATAGGACCATGGGCTGATGTTGGCCATCCCAAAGTTGTAGTTCTTGGATAGATCTTTCTAACGAGCTATTGTAGCATCAAATGGAGATCGTATGCCAAAGTTACGACCCCGGGAAATTGATGTACCAATTTACCCAAACGAGGCCCACAATTTGGCGTTTCATCTTGTAGGGTTAGATTTTGGGATGTTAAAGGTTTTCCATTGTTTCTCAACAATAAATAGGCCTTCGAGCCTCATTGTAACATAGTTTAGAGGCATGTAGCCGCCACATCTCTTCTCAGAGATAAGCTACCATCGCCCTAGCTGGTTTATTTCCAATTCTGTTTGTAAGCATATTTCAGTGTTTTACATTAATGAAATGAAGTATTATTTCCACTGCATCTCTGTGTTTATGGTTATCTCTGTGATTTGTTGCGCTCCTGTTTAAATCTGGATCAATGGTATCAGAGCGATCTGCTTTTTCTCTGTTTTTCTTTGAATGTCCCCAACGAGGTCAGGATATAAGGAGTTAGGGATTGAATTGGTCAAACCTTTGCAAGACCAGCCTCGTAAACCCTGATAGCCTCTCATGGCGGATGAGAAGAAATATGAGGGGGCAAGAGATCCTATCAAAATCTTGCTCGAAGAAGCCCTCGAGTGACAAAGGAATGTGATGATGGATAGCTTTGCACAGATCCTTTAGCAGCTACCCAGAGGCATGAAATCCCCATCTTTGAGGGTCAAATAGATGCAGATGTTGTAGATAAATGGTTAAATTTGCTAGATGGGTATTTTTCTTTTCATGAATTTTCGAGTCGAGAAAAGATTGTTTTCACTCTTCTCAAAGCAGCCCCCCATGTCAAGGACTGGTGGGAAACCTACTGCGAACAGAAGAATGAAAGAACAGGCTCATTACTTTCAGCCACACCCACTTGGGATTCATTCCGGGATGCCGTCAAGGAGTAGTACTACCCTGTCAAAAGCTAGGAGGACAAATACATAAAGTGGACCACGCTGTGGCAGGGAAGGGACCAAGATGTGCCAGAGGTCACAAACATTTTTCATACCCTTTGCACACAGTTTGGTATCAAAGATTCTGAGCTACATCTGGTACTCAAATATTGTAGCTTCCTACATAGATATGTTTAGGAAGAGATGGAGTTCTTGAACATCTCCTTGCTCGGCACGACGTACCGATACACTGTCAAAATCGAGCAAAAGTTCAAATAGAAGAAGCGAGACTTTGGATTTGCAAATCTGAAGACCAAAGGACAAAGCCAAGGTGGAGTGACCCAAGACAACCTGTCGAAGCCGTAAGAAAAGAACAACACCACGAAGTCAAAGGAGGACACCGGAAACTGGTGTGAGTTCCACAAGAGTCCCACTCATAACGCAAGTGAATGTCGGACAAAGCAGTCACTGGTGGCTGAGTTGAAGGCTTTAGAATCAGATGCATGTTCCGACCCTGAGTCAAAACCCAACAAGGTGAATGGCAAAGGGAAACAAATCATTGATGCAGAGCCTAGTGTCACTGTTGCCACCACCAAGATCCAGAAGAATGAACCCAAAGACCCAGAGGAGGGGAAGTGTCTTCTCCACTCACAGATGTGGGTAAGGGGTTCGCTACTGCAATTCATTGTCGACAGTGGCAGCCAAAAGAATTTCAGTAGATGTCGTGAAGCAGTTGGGCCTACCGACTGCACCACACCCGCAGTCGTACGGTATTGGGTGGCTTCATGAAGGATGAGATCTCAAATTTCGCCAGCAGTGCCACCTTCCCTACAACATCAAGCCCTTCATAGATGAGGTATTGTGTGATGTTACACCTCTGGATGTTTGTGATGTATTATTAGGCCAGCCATACTTGTGGAGGCGACATGTTGTGTATGAGTCAAGGCTTCGAACTATCATTATTTCTTTAGATAATTCATTATACAAGATACCAGAGGTAGCCCCACCTACCGCCACCTCTTTGATCTCTACTAAGAAAGGCAACAAGCTCAACTCCCAGACTAGGAAATTCATCTGTCTGGTTCACTCCCAAAGTAAGGAGAAGACCATCGGCACATCCATGACCCCTGCACAGGGTTCCTCCACGCAACAGCAACAACAGAGGGATACGGTCATGAAAGAACATAGGAACAACTTCTCCTCACCTACAGGGGTACCACACAAGCTTCAGGTGGGCAATAAAGTCTAGTTACATCTGCAGAAAGAACGCCTTACAAGAGCCCATCAGAAGCTTCGACCACACTGACATGGTCCTTACACCATTACCAAGGCTATGGGAAATAATGCTTTGGAGCACAAAATTCCTCCATTCCTTCGCTTGCACTGAGTGTTCAATGTGGACCATCGCCGACCATGCTTCCCACCATTACTAGACATATCAGATATTGCAGAACAGCTCACCAGAGACCCAACTCAGCAAAAGCTTCCTCATCTCAAGGAGGAACACAACGCAATGGGGACCATTGCTTCCTAAGGGGGGAGGAATGATCCAAGTGGATTTTGGTGGCCACTCACCTATCCCATCTAGACCCCCACAACTATCTCTTTCAACTTTTTCAGTTTCCTTAATTGTAGCACAATTTACTATTTTTAGCATTTTTTTCGGGTCTTGAACTTCCGGAGTTGTTTTGAGACCCAAAACGACGTTTTTTGGTAAATCTGGGGATAACATGGGTCCACTGATGTTGCCCTTGCCAAAGTTGTAGTGCTTGGATAGATCTTTCTAACGAGCTATTGTATGTGTCAAATGAATATTGTATGCCAAAGTTACGACCCCGGGAAATTGATGTACCAATTTAACCAAACGGGGCCCACAATTTGGCATTTCATCTTCTAGGGTTAGGTTTTGGGATGTTAAGGGTTTCCCATTGTTTCTCAACAATAAATAGGCCTTCGAGCCTCATTGTAATATAGTTCATAGGCATGTAGCTACCACATCTCTTCTCAGAGATAAGATACCATCACCCTAGTTGGTTTATTTCCAATTCTATTTGTAAGCATATTTCAGTGTTTTACATTAATGAGATGAAGTATTATTTCCATTGCATCTCTGTGTTTATGGTTATCTTTGTAATTTGTTGCGTTCCAATTTAAATCTGGATCAGATGGACAGCATGGATAGCTGCCAAGGCCAACTTCTCAACAGGAGAATAGTGAAGTTCAGGACCTACCAAGCCTCGACTCAAGTAATAAATCACATGCTCTATGAGAGCATTGTCTTCCTGAATGAGAACCATACCTATGGTTGACTCTGCAGCAGAGAGATATAAAAGGAAATCCTTACCATAATCCGGTGGACTCAAAAGTGGGGTAGAGATTAATGCCTTTTTCAAGGCATCAAAAGACCGTTGCGTAAAGTCATCCCATACGAATGGAACTCTTTTCCGTAGCAAAGGAATAAACCCTTTAGTGATCTTGGCATAATTCTCTATAAACTTTCTTAAGAAATTAGCCTTCCCCCAAAGACTTTGAAGTTATCAAAGAGGATGGGGAGGTAACTGAATTATTGCCTCTATCTTGAAGGGATCAACATGAATCCCTTCAGTTGACACAATGAACCCTAACAATCGACCTGATGTAACCGCAAAAACACATTTATTTGGATTCAATCGTATCTTGTAAAAACGACGTTGTTCCAAAACCAATCGAAGGTGACCAGGATGATTGATTCTCTTTCGAGAACGAGCAGCTAAATCATCTAAGTATGCTTTGATGACATGCTTGATGTTGTGGAAAGCATATTACATGGCCCGCTGAAACGTCGCTCCAGCAATTTTAGGACCGAAAGGCATATTTTTGTATACAAAGGTACCCCAGGGACATATGAAAGCTATCTTGTGTTGATCTTCTGGACACATAGATATTTGATTATAACCAGAGAATCTATCCATGAAGGAAAAAATTTCATTACCCACACATTCATCATCTATCTGATCAATAAACGGTGTGGGATAATTATCTTTCGAACAAGCTTTGTTAAATCCCTAAAGTCAATGCATAGAAGGATCATTCCTTGTTTTCTATCAACTGGGACTGGATTAGAAACCCAATCCATTAGGGGAATGGGGTATATAAAACCCACCTTGAGCAGCTTTTCTACTTTAGCTTTAATAGACGTTGCTTTCCTAGGATTGACCGGCCGAAGCTTCTGAAAAATAGGCTTAGCGTTTTCATACGTCTTGATCTCATGCTGGACAATGGATGGATCAATACTAGGCATTTCTTCATAAGACCAAGAAAATACATCCCGAAACTCTTTGAAGAGGTCGGTGTAAATTTGAATCTCTTTAGGGGAAAACTCAGCTCTGATGAAGACATTTTCTATCACGCTATGGTTCTTAGAGATGTTTATAGGTATAGTTTTTGAAATCACTAACATATTACCTTCAGCATGAATGTGTGTTGGGGCCAAAGGATTTGATACCTTACAAACATCAATAGTAAATAACTCGGAGAACCTGGATTCAACTTCCTACAATGGAGGAAGAAAATATGAACGATGGTGTCAGTCTTCCCAAGGGCGATCTACACCATTCATTACTTCTAAGATCGCTTCTTTCGATGGTAAAATTTTATCTAAGCAGTCCATAGCGGAAGTAGAATCAAGGGTCCAAGTTGGGGCCACATCACCATCTAACTCTTCTTTAGAGAAAGGAGTAGAATGGTTGTTTGTAGAGTTGATGATAAACTAATATCTAAGCACTATTGCAGACATAGGAAATTCCATTCCACTAACTTGTCCTTCATCTAATGTGGTCATAGGCGAAGGCAAGGTCCAAGGGTCTGAAAAATAATGAGTTCAGAGGAACTCTTCCTGTGAAGACTCCTTGGCTGATGAAATGACATTGATTCTAGCAATAGGAGAGGGAAAATCAAATGTACCCATCAATGAAGAATACATCCCAACTCCCAAATTCTCAGTAGGCGGACGGGGGTTAACCACTAAGGGAATAGTAGAATCCAAAGTTGCTCGAGGATCAACTGGAGAATAATCCAATTGATCAACCTTAACAATTTTCTCCTCATGAGGAAAGCAAATGAGATGAAACAGAGTCGAAACAATGGCATCCATTTCGTAAATCCAGTTTTGTCCTAAGAGGAGATTGTAATCTAGGTTAGCATCAATGACTTCTACTTCGATATCTAAAACTGTTCAAAAATAATTAGTTTTTTGATAAGTAGACTTGATTTGAAAATCCATATGATGAAGAAGTCACCTTTTGACATTAAGCATGTCAAAAGTGAGCACTAAGGATTTATTTGGATCAACTGCCCCTATTGCCGAAAGAAAGCACTTCGTTGAGTTGGACATGACTGGAGCACCTCTAAAGCGGACATAGTGCATGGACTCTGAGCTAGATCTTCAACAATGGAGTAATTTTGGCGGCCCTAGCATTAGGGTTGATAGTCGCGCGTTTAGTAGAACCTTTCGATATCCGAGGTATAGTCTCGATAGAGGGTCGCTCAATATGAAGTGGGTCAATAGTTCTGGGAGTAGATTTGTCCTTGGATGTTTCAGTTTCACCATAATCACGTGACTGAGTGGCCACATTAACATGAGAACCCATCATGAAAACATTCGATGATTTATCCCCTTCCTGGTTGCCCCCTGCAGAGGTACCAGGATTTGAATTTGTGCCAACAAGCAACTGTTGCCCTTGGGGAAAAGGGTTGGTTAACACAACTTGAGAGCTAGAAGATCCTTGCTCCACTAACAAGCACTGAGCATCTTGAATTTTGGGGCAGAGATGAGTCAAATGGTCTCCATTGCATAACTTGCATGGAAACTTGACTTTCTTTTTAGACTGCTTTCCACCCTCACCAGCACTATTGCCGGGTTTTTTTGTGTCAACTTTCCCATATTGATTCTTCTTCTTACCTCATTCCTTTTTCTTTCCATTGGAATTTTGATTTTCTTTAGGGTTAGAAGATTGGACGTCGTTAATGGAAGAGGGTTGGGAAGGCAAAGGGTTAGAAGATGTGACCTAATTGGTGGGAGAAATTTGTAAAGACAACTATTGTAATTGGCTCAACAGGTTCACTGCATTGATGTCTATTGATCCAACGATACCATATGCATGAGGACCTGGCTTCGATTTGGTTATATCAACCTTAGTCCTAGGAGCATCAGACAAGATTTTCTGAAGAATCTTAGACTGAGAATAAATCAATTCTAACTGTTGGGCCCAAAAAATAGCTTGCTCTTCAGAATAGACTCCGAACAGAGAAGCATCCTTGGAAATCTCAGGTTGTAATGATTTCAAGAACCATTCAAGACGGTATTCAGGAGGAATTTTGGCTTTAATGAGCCTCTTTCTTCATCTCCATTGCTGAATATGATCAAAGATGTGAGTTGCCATATCCTGATGAAAATTGGTCAGAAGTTCAGTTTCGGCATCATAACGGATGGGCAACTGGAAATGGTTTAGAAAAATGTTAGCCAAATCAGTGAAAAATGTAAAGTTTCCCCTGGCAACTCTATATACCACTTGGCCACATTGCTAGTTAAGGTGCGTTAAAAAAGTCTCAACCTAATCGAGTAATCGATGAGGGAGTTTGATGAGCACCACAAATGGAATGTGGTTACATAGTCACTCGGGTCTTCACCACCCTTACCCTTGAATTTTGGAATATCCAATGGGATTTTGGTTGGGACTCAAGTCCAGGCTAGATTGTATATGATTGGATCATTTGTCAATTTCGTGAGATTTGGCAAATTCAGCGTTGCCAAAACAAGAAGCCTAGGAGGACCTCAGGGATTCCACCCAGATTGGGCAGAGTTCCCAAAGTTCTGAAAAGATTGCCTTGGATTTTGAAAGGTTCCAGGCTACTAGAAGTAACTAGCAGAACCTGTTGAACCAAAAGGTGACCCTTGTGGTCCAGCAAAACTCGGAGTTTGACCAACTCCAGCCGAAACACCTCTAAAACCAGCGAAGTTCCATCCTAAAGCATTATAAGGAGTTGATAACCCTTGATAAGGATTCCAAGCAGTAGCTAAGGGAGGAATACTTCGAAATGAACTAACTGTGGAGTACGGTGTATTCCCTTGTTGGCCAAAAAATAGATTCCTAGTTCCTATGCCACTAACCGCATGGTTAGTCTAACCTTGAAAGGGATTACTACCTTGACTTATAGAAGAAAAAGGCATAGATCCCATCGTCGGGTTGGAATGTGGTATATGACCACTTCCAAAAGGAAAACCTTTAAATGAAGCCAATCCACTCATCATGGATGTGGAGGCACTGAATGGAACTAATGGAATACCCTGTGAATGGGTGCCAAATGGGAAGAATCCAGAACTGGATACATGCACTTGGGAACTTCCACTCATCGACAGAATGGAAGTAGACCCAAATAAAGACGTGCTAGCAATAGACCCAAATAAAGATGTAGAAGGGATGGAAATGGTTCCTCCCACTTGTACTGATATAGGAGTCTACGTGCCTATAGCACTCACAGTGGATGCCATGATCCCAGTAGTGGTCATCGAAGGGATGTACGTGATGTGACCTAGACTGGAAGGTCTATGTGTTGGAGTCCAAATTTATAATACTACGTCCGGATGATCAAAAGGTAGAGGAGAATTCTGAGTTACTAATGGCTCTGAGAGTTCTTATACCTCAATATTATCTTCCGACTGGAAGAGGACTCGAGAAAGAACTAGAGTGTTCCTCTCTGGCTCTGTGGTAGTACCAGGCCTATCTTGTACATGGATTTCCCCAAGTGGAGGATCAATCCCTGATGTGTCGGCTGCCACTAGGTGAAAACCACTAGCAGTGTTGCCTTTGAGCCTTCTAGGAGAAGGCTCTAAACTTGGTGGTGAAAGACCACGAAGTCTTCGAGACCGTCTAGGTGATCGGTCAGCCACTTTGAACTTTTTATTAAGATCTAATTAAAGACTCAAGAAAAAATGAAATCTAGCTCAACTAAGAGCACAGAGAACACACTAAAAATGTCCCTAAAAGATATCAGCCAGTTAAACAACTTTCAAGTATTTCCACTCCGGGTGATGAGGACCGGACACCAAAATATAAGAAAGTGAAGTAGGGGCCTTCCGAGGATAGTATGGGATAATGACGGCCCATGCCTACAAGTGCAGGTATCAAAGGAAGTTACGTTGACCTCCAAACAACAGCTTGTGTTGGTGCAAGCCCCAAAGCTTCACAAGGGTGCCCTCCAAAAGTACTGCTGAGAGTGATACAATGTCGACCTCATGTGCCACGGGATTCTCCTCCACAGCCACTTGTGTAGATAGCTATGATAGGCAACATAGGTTACCAACTCGTGTTAGAAGCCAAGCGAAATAGTCTTGAGGTAAGATCTGGCAAGTAGTAGAGAGGGTATCTCTCTTCCTTATCTTCAAAAACCCTCGTGCTTAACTCCCAGATCCGGAGCTTTCCTGGTCTCCCTAATGCTATTGGATTTGCAGTCGTTATTCAGAATTCTATGTTTGATAGTTTAAAGTGGCCTAGGAGAGTTTTCTTTCCACTCACCTAATCCAAGGCCCTAAATATCCTAAAACTTGTTGGTGTGTCTAAATTAACAATATAAAAAAGTTCTAGTATATTTTAGTTAGCGCTTGTTTTTAAATGGGTTTTTCTTAAGTCAAGGGATAAATGGAAGTGAAACTTGTGGTGTTCTTCGACGCAAAAGAAATTAATAAAAACCAAACTATATGCAAATGCACTTGTTTCATTCTTCGATGAAAGAAATTTTTATGGAGTTCTAAGGAACTTCTAAGAAAGCAATAAATTTCTCTTTTCTTTTATTTCAACAAGCTTCACACTCACAAAAACTAACAAAAACTATGGATGCCCTAAAAGATGCACAAACTATCCTAATGCAATGAGTATATGCTGATGCAAAAAACTCAAGATTACTCTAAAGCAAAGAATGAAAGTAAATTGTTTATCGCTTCTAATTAGCCACTTTAGATGTTTAGATAGAATATAAGTTCCTAATGCTCATTTTCATCCAAACACAAAGAAAATCTCAAGACAAACATAATGCACTTTCACTTGCAAAAAGAATCCAAATCAAAACAAGGCAAAAGAACACAAAAACCAAGTTTTTAAGTAGTTTTCTTTAAAAGAAAAAAGCAAAAAACAACTTTTCAAAAGCACTCCAAATACTATTGAAAACTTTGAGACCGAAAAATAGGCAACAAAAACAATTTGCAAGTTATCAACTCAAAATGGGCGAAAACTCAACAAAATAGGTGTTTCAAGATGTTCTTAATGACCAAAAAGCAACAAAAAGAGCTTGGTGACAATGATCAAAAGACCAAGAAAGACAACTTTAAAAATAATCTCTCAACAACTTTCAAAAAGCAAGAAAAGCAAATGGCCACAAGATGCAGTTTTGACGCAAAGCAAGAAGATCACAAAGACAAAGTTTGTCACAAAGATTGAAACCAATCTTTCTACTCTGGAAGACCAGAACAACTAAGATTCTCAAAAATAATCTCGTGTGCTCAAACACAAATGATGACACTTGCAACAAAACAAAAACAAGACCAAAACTTTCCACGACAGGAGAGAATTCAAAACCAGAAAATTGCTGCGAAACCAAAGACTGACAACAAAAATTGACTGCTCAGAAAATACTCAGACCAGTAAACAAATCTTCTGAAATGGAAAGATTTGACAAAATTTTGGAAAATTAGGGTATAAGTGACTGTGTCGATACACAACTGCGTGTATATGTGATTCAGCACAAAGAAACCTGCGTATACGTGGGTTCATATGGGGAAATTTGTGTATGTACATTACTGTAACCTGACAAAACTGCGTATACAACAGTTCACAAGAAAAAACAAAAAAGAGGTCTCAAGAAATTGCTCAAACTTGAGTCTGAGTTCGTACAGGAACAAACAAATCAGTCATAATAAGAACACCAATAGCTGAGCCCTGATTGGCTTAAATTAACCCAAACTAGGAACAACAATATTGTTGTCCCTAGTGGAGTCACCAATTCTGTTGAGGGACAAAGTCCCCTAGGGTTTTGGGTCAACACCTTAGCAAAGCGGGGGTTATCTACAGTAAAAAAAAAGCATTCCACACAGTCATGATACTTAAATAAGTAAACTACGCAAAGAGACGTGCACCTGGGGGTCCTTTGTTCAGGTAGATCTAGCCAAGGTTCAAACCCTCTTGGAGTTCCTCTCGACCCTTGAACCTGTAAAATAGCCAATTCAAAGAAGCATAGCAATATATGGACCAAGTATCATATAGAAACCGACTTCATAACATACTAAAAGATGGTTAATTATACAATTGAAACAATTATTCATATGTAAACCATAACAATAACATCATATACATAAAGAAGATTGATTTTCGGGAACAAGACAAATATTTCTTTATTGCAGATAACTAAAACAAAGCAAGGAATGATATCACCTGAATGTTCCTCTTGTTGGCTCCAAGCAGAACTGTCCTCCAGATCCGTCCAATTCCAAGTCTTCAAAAGGCTCCTTCCATGACTCACACAAAAATATCTCAACTAGTGAAATGACATCATAACTCAAGGAAACAAGGATTCCCTGTAGTGGGGGAAGTGTTGGAAGCATAAGGATCTTCAGACCTGATCAGGGATAATCTTAGCAGAGTAATTCTCTCTCTTCTCTCCTCCTTAAGGCTTTCCCATTGAAGCCTTTTTATACTTCTCCCAAATTAGTTTTTTAGTTGGGAATTCATTGGGAATAGTTGGGCCACTGGCACTAACAGGTAATCAACAGGTAAAACCCGTGATCTCCGCCAAAAATTAAGGAGATTTAATTTTTTTAAGTGTTTTAAGAGATATATGCGGGTTGGATATACACTGACTCACGTACACACGTGTTTAGCTCAGGGCAATGTCACGTACAGGGAGTAAAACATTGTCTTTTAAGTATTTGGACCAAGTCTAGAAGGAGGGGTTGCCCTAGGCCATAAATGCAACATCACAAATATCAAGGGTGAGATTTGGAGTCATAACACACGCTATAACTCAGATTTTCAATTGTTTTTGCATAATTTCTATTATTTTCCAAACTAATTTGTGAATTCTTTAAACTAAGCTTTCTTTTATTATCCTACTTATATGACCAAGGATTTTTTTAAAATAATTATAATTTTTTAGTTAAAAATATAAATACAAATAAAATATTATATAAATAATTTAATTTATTAATTCTTTTTTTATTTAATTTTAAATATATAACTTAAATTTCTAAAATATGAAATTTATTATATATTTAAAAACACATTTTTAAATAAATAAATATCAAATTTACTTAAAATTATATTATCAAACTTAAAAAATCAATATCAAACTAAATTGCACAATTAAAAATATATTACAAATATGTGAGGGTCATATCATTCTACTACACCATATCTTTTAGAAGACAGTCATGTCATTCTAATACATCCTATCTTTTAGAAAAGACAGCCATGTCATTCCAGTACACCATATCTTTTAGAAAATTATATCATAAAATAAAATAATGAATTTTGAAATGTGGTCTTTAAATTCAGTGTAATGAAGAGAAGATGTGATGTTAAAATTAGTTTTAAAAAATAGGATAAAATAAATAAATAATTTTTTTTTAAAAAGAATAATAATAATTTTTTAAAATTTAAAAAAATATATTTATATTAATTAGATTATTAAAATAAGATTTTTATATTTAAATTTAATAGTGAATGAAGTAATTAATTTATGGAATATTTTTAAAAATATTAAATAGTAGTCACAAATCAAAGGGTGAGATTTATTTTTAAAGTAGTTATATCTTTCTTGTTTTTTTAATTAAATGAAAATTAAAAAAAATGTGATATGAATATTGTGTAT
This sequence comes from Pinus taeda, assembly GCA_000404065.3. Classification (NCBI taxonomy): domain Eukaryota; kingdom Viridiplantae; phylum Streptophyta; class Pinopsida; order Pinales; family Pinaceae; genus Pinus; species Pinus taeda. The sequence goes on along the minus strand of APFE030382671.1, from coordinate 11,212 downwards.
AGGAACATGAATAATTTTAAGTTAAAAATCTCCATAATAAAATGGAGTCAAATTTCATGGTTAAAAAATAAATAGATAGAATATAAATAAATTATTTTAATATCAATAAATAAGTAATTGAAACTAAAAATCTATGGACAAATATAATGTTGTACTATTAGTGTGAGGGAGATGCGTAGTTTCTTTCATGCTCACTAGAACTGAATTGTGACATATATATAAAAAATAATAAATTCATTAATGCTCAATATCAGTTGACATGTACATATAATATATAATAAAGAACATAAATTCATTTAACTCTCTATTTATCATAAATGTTGAGGGATTAAGTCCATGCAGGTTAAAAGTGCTTAATATATGGTTGTTTATGGATGACCATGGTTGTCTACATTTAAGTATAGTGGATTATGATCAATTATGATTGATTATGGTTGACCATGGTTGACCGTAGTTGACTAGCATAGATCTATATTAACCATAGATCTAGCAAGCTCCTCCCAGAAGGATGATAACTTTTGAAAATTTTTGAGCTGCAAACCACCATTTTTATAGTGTAAAACTTGAAAAGAAATGTTTGCACATCTAGATATTTGATCTCTCTCAATGCTTAGTGCTTCATAGATAGTGGTCTCTCTCTCACATATGATTTAAATTGCATTTTTGAATGTATAAATGGATTTAATGCCTTCAAAATTCACTTGTTTATTTGGATTGTGTAATATACACAACTTAAACTTGCAATTCTAACAAATCTTTGTAGCATTTTAGACAAAACTAACTAAAAATATATACATGAAAATGGCTAAAATGTAAAATAGTGAGATTATTTGCCATAAGAATTATTTTTTCCAATTGCTTTATATCATATAATGTAGTTGATATTTTATTTATAAACTACATTGTATACACTAAAACGATTTTATGTTATTAATATATTTTTGAATGCATGTCAAAAAAAAAATTAACCCTACATATTGAAATTGTTTTTATCACCTACACTGAATTTTATTATTGTTATTAATTATTTTAAATTTAACATATTAATTTTATATTAAAAATTTAAGTGAATTACATCTCCCTTTATTATTCTTATCATTTTTTTTTTGTTACTTTCAATTACTTATTCTCTTTCTGGATTGAAATCTTTTACTATGGTCCCTCTCTATGAAGTTGATATTAATATAAATTAATTGACTTTAATATTCAGATAATTTATTTAAGTTCTTTATTGGAAAATTAAGAATTATATATTTTTAACATTTAAAAGAGAAAATAAGAAATTTTTATTACTTGTTTTCCCTCTAAATTTGTTACAAAATTATGTTACTTTATGGATATCAAAATATTTTATGTATGGTTGAAAGTGAGAGAATAATTTTTATATCTCCTTCATACTAGGTTGTGATATCAAGGAATGGCATCCAAAAACATAGTGATTGATCCTCAAACATGCGTCTTCGTTTGTCTCTACCTCCCTCGCACTAGAGGCCAGGGATGGAAAATGCAGAGTCCTAGTGCTTGTGTACATTCACGAAGGGGGTTTCTGAATCAAATTTTTTGCTTCACTTGCGTATTAGGATTATCATAATAAGTGGCTATAGAAGCCAAGGTGATTTGGATATTGATGGAGTATCGAAGAGCTTCTAAGCATTGCCTCCCTGCTAATTATGATGTGTGTTTCAGTGTTATTGAATTGATTGATTTCCTAGCAATGGCATTGTAAAAGGTGCCTATTGATCTGTTGCTCACTTCACACACATTTTTCAGTGCGGTCTTCTTGGCAGGTGATAGTGCCGAAGAAAACATTGTGCATTAGGTGGGAATCCTTGCAAGTGGAAAGAAATGGGATTGCATATGTTTCTAAGGGGCAATTTTGGTTCACCCCTTCTTTGACACATAAGAAAAAATACACATAATTAGGACAAGCTCAACCTGAGGACTACCTACACTCACAAATTGATTCATTCAATGTGAAAACATATACATTTATATTATTACAAATTAGTTGAGGAGTTTCAAAAACCTCCTCATAAATAGGATTTATAATGTAATTAAAACCCACAAACTTAATGGGATACACTAAGAGTCTAACAATAAAATAATCTAGAATTCTCCACATTTCTCCATTATTATAAGTCTCCCCCCTTAATGGAGAAATGTGTTTTCTACACACCTAACATAGTTCTAAATGATTCATACTTTTCCTTTCTAATCGTCTTTGTAAATATGTCAACTACATTAGCATTGGTATTACAATAAATTAGAGTAATTTCTTTAGATTGCATCGTTTCCCTAACAAAATGGTAATGAGTCTCAATATGTTTTGATATTGCATGGTACACAATATTGTTGGCCAATTTGATGGAGATTTGATTGTCACACTTGATAATTTTTTTTTTTTTATGTTTTATGTACTTCTCCAACATCTTCAAGACTTTGTCGCAACCAAACTTCTTCACATGTAGCACTACATAAAGTTTTATATTATGCTTGAGATCATGATAAGAAGCAATTTCTTATTTGTTGTTGTTTCATGCCACGATCTTGAATCCAACGTTGAATACATATCCTAAAGTTGATCTTCTTTTATCAGGATTCCCAATCTAGTATGAATCAAAATAACCTGCCAACTCAACATCAAAAGCATCATTATATTTAATATCATAATTAACAGTAGTCTTAAGATATCAAAGGACCCTCTTTGTTACTTTCCAATGGCTTTCAAGAGGCCTTGCCATGAACTAACCCAACATCCTAAATATGCAATATTAAGCCTAGTTGTAGTGAGAGAGTTTATGCTTCCCACTAATTAATGATACAATTGTCATCCACCTCTCTTATGCCATCATCATTGTAGAATTTTCCACTCTATTCTAAAGGTGTTGATTATGCTTTACACTGATCCATTTTGAACCTTCTAATTGTCTCTCTAATATATTTACTATATGTAACCAAAGTATATCTAGCTTCTCTCCATACCTCAAGACCTAAACAATAATGCATTTCACCAAGTTATTTCACTTTAAACACCTGTGACAACTGCCTCTTAACTTTGTAAATCAATTTAGAAGCATTTCTTGTTATTATAGGATCATCAACATACAGGGAAATCAAAACAAAATGCCCCTTCTAATCTGTTTTGATATATAAATTAGGATCACTTTGAATTTTCATAAATCCCCCCTGAAGAAAGAAATAATCAATCTCTTCATGGCATGATCTTGGTGCCTGTTTCAGCCCATATAAAGATTTCTTTAGTTTAGAAACAAGGTTTTCTGGACCCTTTTTAACAAGCCCTTTTGGCTAAACAAGATATACTTCTTCTTTAATGCCCCATTCAAGAAGGAAAACTTAACATTTAGCTAATGAAGTTTCCATTTATATTTTGTGGATAAAGAAATCATCAATCTGATTGTATTTAACTTACTAAGCTACAAGTGCAAAGGTTTCACCATAATAAATTCCCTCCTTTTGTGAATAACCTTTAACAACCAATCTAGCTTTGTGTTTATTCACTCTCCCATCAACTTTAAATTTGGGTTTGAACAACCATTTGCATCCTATGGGTATTTTATTTTTGCGTAATGCAGTTAATTCCTCAGTATCATTTCTTATTATTGAATCATATTCTTCCTTCATTTCATTTTTCCATTATACATGTTCATTAGCTTCTTTAAACTTCAAAGGTTCTATGAAATTCATCACTTTAGTCATCAAGACATAGTCTTTATATCTTATAGCTGGTTGAATTTGCTATGAATACCTTCCTGGTAGTTCAATGTTTTTATCCATTCTCTTACTTTATGGTGACTCGTCTCCCCCTCTAGGTGTCCTTTCACTACTTGAGGTGTCCATATCACTAAATTATTCCTCTTATTTCTACTCCTATTTGTGATTAACTTCTTCTTTGACATCATCAAACTTATAAGGAATATGCCATGCATCATAGATATCCTTCGTATGGTGTTCATCTGCATGTTCATGAAAGAAAACATCTCTACTTGCAAATAATTTATGTGTAGGGGGACCAAACATCTTGTATGCCTTGTGATCAAAAGAGTGACCAATAAAAATAACTTGATAGCTTTTGCACCAAGTTTTCTCCTATCTTCTTTTGAACGTGAGAGAAGGCTTTGCTTCCAAATATTCTTAAATTCTTTACCACTGATTTATAACCATAAAGAGCTTGAAATAGAGTCTTATGGTTTAAAAATTTTGTTCGACTTCTATTTTTTAAATAAACAACAACTAATAGCTGCAACCTAAAAATCATTAACAATATTTTTACCTTTCATCATGCTCGTTGCACATTCCACTAAGGTTTTGTTATTTCTTTTAGCTACTCCATTTTTCTGTGGAGAATGTGGCATGTGTATTGTTGTACAATACCATGGGATTTACATACTTAACAAATGCACCCAATCTATATTCTCCCCTTTGATATGATCCAGGTGGATATTGGTGGCCACCCGCCAATTCCACTTGGGCCCCCACCATTGTCTCTTTCAGTTTTTCATTTTCCTTAATTGTAGCACAGTTTACTATTTTTAGCATTTTTTGGGTTCTAAACTTCCAAAGCCATTTTGAGGCCCTAAACGACGTTTTTTGGCAATCTACCGGCCAAAGTTTTTTTTGTCTAAATCATCTTTTTTGTCATAGTCCTCAGAGAGATCTTTCCAACGAGTTATCATGCACGTCAACAGAGATAATATGACCAAGTCATGACCCGAGGAAGTTGCCTATCCAACTCACCCCAACAGGGACCATAAACTCTTGGTGTTACATCTCCTCGGGTTAGGGTTTTGGTTGTTTAGGGTTTTCTCTTATTGTTCAATAATAAAAAGGCCCTCGAGCCTCATTGTAACACAGTTCAGAGGCATGTAGCTGCCACATCTCTTCTCAGAGATAAGCTACCATCACTCAAGCTAGTCTTATTTCCATTCTGTTTGTAATCATATTTCGGTATTTGATATTAATGAAATGAAGTGTTATTTAAACTACATCTTTGTATTTATGGTTATATCTGTAATTTGTTGTGTTCCCGTTTAAATCCGGATCAGTGGTATCAGAGTGGTCTGCTCTTTCTCTGTTTTTCTTTGCATGTCCCCAACGAGGTCAGGATATAAGGAGTTAGGGCTTGAACTGGTCGAACCTTTGCAAGAACAGCCTCGCAAATCTCGATGGCCTCCCATGGTGGATGAAAAGAAAGACGAGGGGGCAGGAGATCCTATCAAATATTGCTCGAGGAATCCCTCGAGCGAGAAAGGAATGTGATGATGGACAACTTTGCCCAGATCCTTGAGTGGCTACCCAAGGGTGACACATCTACTTCCAACAGCTACTCTAGAAGTGCCACACCCTTTAAGGTACAAGTTGTTGGCATTATGTTTCTGGTTTGGCTCTATGGTACAGGTGTTGTACCTGATGGCAACTCACTCTTGTAGCAGATCTCAGTTTAGGCACTCAAAATCATGGAAATTAAGATACCCGCAGGTAATCCTAGTATAAGCTGCGGACCTGCAGGTAAGCCGACCAAGTAGTGCGTACATGCATGCAAGTGATACGTTCAGAAGGTGCGGACCCCAGTTTCACTCTCTCCAATGCATAAAAGCACGTGCACGTGGGAATCTTCATGAATGGTTCATGGTATTAGTCCGACAGTTTTTGATCAAATGGTTTTGGTCTGTGGTATTGCATCCAAAATTATTGATCCCAAGTATTGGGTTCATGGTATTGTGTTACTATGGTTTTGGACCATGGTATTGAGAAAGGGTTGCCTATAAAAAGGAAAGGAGATCTCTTGGCCACACACTTATGAAATTTGAATATCTTTGTTGGCATTATGGCACAGGTTTGGAGATATGGCACAGGTGTTGTCCTTGATGGCAACCTTCTTTGGTAACAGATCTCATTTCAGGCACTCAGAAAGTAGAAAAAGACATATACGCAAGTTCATCTAGACGAAGACGCGTATGCACGCGGGTTATACGTTACAAAAGCACTTATATGTTGGGGATCATTCTTTTGGTCCATGGCAGTTAGATCTTGGAACTTGAACCTATGTTTTGGACCATGGCATCTCGTCAGATATATTGATCCCTAGTTTTGGGTTCATGGTATTGAAATGTTATGGTTTTGGACCATTGTATTGGGAAAGGCCTAAGGCTATAAAAGAGGAAGGAGATCTTGTGACAAATTACCATCTGAATTATTATTGAAGATCTGATAAAGTGATAGAGAAGGTATATTGGGTGGTGATGCAGATCTGGATCTGAAGGAAGGAGGAACCTTAGCACAAAAGGAAGGATAAGTTCTATTCATGGGTCATAATCTTTAAGCCCGAATGATAGTATCTTTGTATGATTTTTGATCTGCTACATGTGGCGCATGTTTGATATATAAGTCTGATAATTTGGGTTAATTAGTGATTGAATATCTGGAAGAGTGTGCTGTCCTTTATAGATCTGTACGCAGGTTCAGTGAAGCAAAGGCGCGTATACACGCAGTTTAGGTGAAGTAAAGGCACGTATACGCAGGTTGTTCCCTACGCATATGCGTATGCACGCAAGTTGCAGACTGTTGAAATTGCGTATATGCCTTAAGTTGTGATCTAGTTGTTCCTGCTTATTGTTGTTGTGTTCTAGGTTCTGTTGTGTGGTTTCTGGTACTGTGTTTTGGGTACAGCTGGTAGAGAAGTATCTACTTGATTTCAGATCTGGTTGGTGAAAAGAAGTTTGGTTGATGAAGAATTTCTTGATGATTGTTTGATGTTCATGGATCCAGTCTGAAAATTGATGAAACGTGGACAGAGAAGGTTGTGGCCTTCTGTAGGCCAGCACCTATGCACTAGTATCTTGGCTAGTGCAAGAGCTAAAGGGGATTGTAGCTCCCTTCCAGGAGAAGCTAGAGAACGAGAGAGAGTTGTAGCTCTCTGCAGGTTGCAGCCTGCATACTGGTAAAAAGACTGCACCAGTATATTGTAAAAGAAGTTTCTAATTTAAGGAAAGATAGAGACGAATTGCAGCAGGTGGTTTTCACCCACATTAGGTTTCCACCTCATATCTGGTGTTCTTGTGTGTGATTGTCTTTCTACTCTGTTTTACTATCTCTGGTTACTGGTTATTTGATGCTGCATCTCAGATTAACAAACATCATCTAAAGTTCAAGTAAATTAAAAGTTTGCTCTCTGTACGCTAGTTTACTTCTGAATAGTTGCGTATATATGCGGGTTGAATTGTCTGAAGTAGCGTATACAATTTTATTTTTAAAAAGGATTATTTGACTTGATAATACTGATTCACCCCCCCTCTCAGTATTATTTTCAACAATTGGTATCAGTGCAGGTCCTTCTGAAGAAGCTTGATCGCTTGAAGGAAGATCTTTCATCATGAGCAACTACGAGAGGGAAGCATCTATCAGGCCACCAATTTTTGATGGGACAAACTTCAACTATTGGAAAGTAAGAGTTACTGCATATCTTCAATCTCTTGGTACAGATGTTTGGGATATCATAGAGACAGGCTACAATTTTCCTTCAGCTACTCCTACAGATGCGGCCGAAAAGAAGAAATATGAAACAAATGCTAAAGCAGTCAATACTTTGCTGAGATGCTTATCTCAAACAGAGTTTGTGAAAGTTATGCAATATAAATCAGCAAAAGAAATATGGGACAAGATTGTCTTGAGCTACGAAGGAGATGAACAGGTAAAGCATGCTAAACTTCAAACTCTCAGAATTCAGTATGAGAATCTCAGGATGTATAATGATGAA